>VDFB02376279.1:0-11460 GCA_007258455.2 Sequoia sempervirens | reverse complement strand
AAACCATAAAACTAAGATCTGAGGGCTCAAAAATCCAAGCACCCTTTGCAAAAGCTGCGCTTTTTCTCAAACAGCCACATTTCCATCATCTTCATTCCGTACAAAGGTAAAAATGAATCCCTCATAACTTCTATTTGGAAAAACTTCAGGACTGAATAACTGGCTCACTGCGGAGTTGACTTTATTCCACACAACAGCTTCAAGAGAGCACTTTCTCTGAAAACATCATCTGGAGGTTGAAAAACAAGGGTGCCTTTTTCAAAATGTGCTCCTTTAACTCTAGAGAGCCATTTTTTCAACTGGCTAAAAATATCAGTAAACCTCCGACTGCAGGCTACTAAGTCATCTTCTGATTTGACAGAGACAGGCAATGGAGAGATGAACATAACACGAACAAGATAACCATCTAAGATCACCAGAAAAGAGGCATTTAAGGGTCCAAAAGCTTGGGCGCCTTTTGAAAAATGTGCTCTTTTGCTTTTCCCTTAGACCTTCTGACCAAGATTTAACCCTAAGTTCATCTCATGTTTCCAGCTTCTTAGCAACTTCGATTGACGTGTTGAAGGATGCAACGCGAAGCTAGACTAAGCATGAAACAAACCTCAAAGATGTCATTTGATCAAAAGCCTTGATCTGGCCCCTCAAAAAGGATGGGCGCCCCTGGCTTAGAGGCGCGCTTTTCCTTCCAGTGTTAGCCATTTTTTCATTGTTCTCATTACTTGCTGAATCTCCTTGTAACAACTCAATCCCATCCTCTGAAATCAACTACCAAATCTCTGCAGAGTATAACTAACATGTTTCCATTCAAGAGTTTCCAAATCGATTTCAACTAAATCAATTTAAATTTTCGACTAACTTCTAAGTTTCCAGTTTCAGCTGAATTGAAACAACCAACTGTTTCACTAACCGTTTCACGGAGGGTCAATAACTAAATAATTGTCAAACTAGGGTTTCCTCTGCAGCAAGATGGGAAAAGAAAACCAATTCTGATGTCGTTACATTATACAACTCATCAACTAACTTTTTAAACTACCAATTCCAACTGAAAGGAAAACTATTAACTGCAAACATACACAAAAAATTGTAGAAGGATAATAACTACTTTTCTTTGCTTCCAGAAAGTAACAAACAAATACTATAACTATTAAACAAATGTAACAACTGTCTTTCAATGGTTTAAGAAATGGAAACAATTGCCAGATTTCATTTGACAATTCAACTAACTAAACCATCTAGGGTTCCCATTAAACCAATTAATGAATAGAGGAAAATAAATATCTTTTTTTTAATATTCATTAACTAAATTCAGATCTTTCATTTCAGCAGAATGATTCAATAATTGTATAACTGCAGAATCTTCAACGAACATTTAACATAAAAGAATAACATTCATTGCATAAATGAAAGTAAACTTTAATGAGCATTGCATGTACTTGGATTTATGAGTGAAAAAGGAATACACTTGACATCATCTTCATGCTGTTAAACTTGGGCATCTATATGAATGAGGGAAAGGGAATTATCATCAGGGGCTTTACTGCCCAACCAAGACCTACTGGTCTCCTGAGTTTCTTCAACTGAAGAACCCGCCCTTCACGAGGGTAATCAACATGGATCAAATTATCATCATGCCTGTGAGCCTGGTGTCAAGGACCTATACCTCCTGATCGACCTTACTAAGGGTACCTCCCAACTAGAAAGGTCACTTTGATCAGTGGTATATCTAATACTTGATAGCTGACAGATGCTGAATCTAGCATCGTACCTTGGCCAAGGATTTTTAATATTACTAGCACTCCTGTGCTGATATCTCTGGCACTCCTGTGGCGTCAGCATTCTCACCCTTGCTCGACATGCAACTCTCAGATCAAGTTCTATGTGTATAAAAACAATTTAATTACCATTTCTTCTTAGTTTGAGGTTATGACTTAACCATCAAGTGTCATACATAATAAAGGAGATTCATTGGCATAAAGGATTTTCAAGTCTCTCATATTTATCCTATAATCGACTCGGTGAGCAATATTATGCACTAAACCATCTTCTAATTAGAGAGGAGAGAATTCGATTTAACCAGATAGATCAAGTTCTTTAGATAATTTTCAAATGATTCAACTGAACCCAAATTCAGAATCTTTTCTCTCATTTAAGGGTTAAGTTAATATCATTAGGTATCTATTTATAGAGAGAAAGAGAGAGAGAGAGTCTCGACTCCACAACTATCACTTCTTTTAAGATTAACTGCCTTCTCTAAACAAAAGTTGTTATCATTGAGCTCTTATGTACAAAACGACATATTCAATTAAATGGTCTTTCAGATCTTACAATTCAACTACAGATTTTGGTCTCAAGTAAGATTACAATATCAGGTTATTACTTCTTAATTCCAAATTGTATCATAACCACATGGTCTATGTGCAAAGAAAAGATTTAAATGGTGAGGAGTTTTAAGGTCACTTTTATATCTCACAAAGGTTCGGAGAACATGGAAAACCCAAGGCCAGCGACAAATCAAGTTGATCAGGTGAAATTCCTTTTCAGATTATAAACCCAACAAATCTTCATATGCTAAACAAGATTGAGCACAACAAAGAAAAGAAAAAGAAACCATGACCATTCGGGTTCCTCAACAGAGGATCAAGGTCTCAGTTTTAGGCCCACAAAATCAGCAGAGGAAGACATGAATATAATTGATTGTTCCATGCAAAATCATAAGAACTCCTAAGAGCATGAAGAATAAGCCAGGTCAGGTTCGATAGGGAGATTGTCAAATTATTTATTGAACTTCACAAGATTCCACTATTAAAAACTAATTCCTATTACAACCCAGCAGTCTCTTATTTATTAACCAACTTGACTTCAGATTGGATAAGAAGAAGAGACTCATAATCCATTCCCAGTGCCTCAGACATAAATTCTAGGTGGTAAATTTGGACCCATAAATTGATAGGGGTTTAACCAATTTATAAATCAATGAAAAACTGAAAAGAGGGTCAGCATAGCTGACTTAGGATCAACGCAAGAAACACGGTAACACCGGAAATGTCAACAGAGAACCCAGACCGGTATGAACTCTAGCATCTACAATGTTTCCATGATATACGATAATGAAAACTTGCAACAAGTCTAATACTGAAAGAAATACAGTTTCATGTTGGAAATCAAATTCCAGATTGATTTGTAACACCGAAAAATAACACAAGAATGATTCATCGATTTCAATACTTAGATGATACAACTCGTTACTTGCCTGGAAATGTAGATTCGAGTCTTAATAGTTTCTAACTCTTCTCTCTCTGCAGAACCCGTCAAGCTTTGGAGCCAGCAAAAACTTCCAGTCAAGAAAAACAAAGTCGTGAATTCAAGCGCAAGATTCCTCCACCTTCCGAGGTTTTGAATGTGAATTATTTTCCAGTCTCTAACACGTACAACTCCAACAGAAATTTATCAAGAATGGTAAGCTATTGAAGACACCAACCAGGACGGGAAGAGACAGAGAATTGAAGTAAGAACAAACTAAAGAGCACAATTACTAACAGAGCTCCCCAACAATTTGAATGAGAGAGAATATACAATGGAAAATTAATAAGAAGAACCAATAGAAATTGGAACCACCCAGCTTAAATATGAGCCAAGACAAGATTGCCGTAACCACAGAGTGCACTCCAGCAATGGCCAAGCCCCCAAAGAAAAAGAATGAATTTCTTCCCCCAAATGAAAACTGATAGACTCCCCAAAATACAACTCGAAAATATTCCGCCAAGAAACCCCTTGTCTCAAGATCTTGGGCGTTTCCCCAAAATGCAAGGTGGCAAGTAGACGAAAGTTTTATCTCCCAGACCCATCGCCAAAATTCAAATACATTTAATTTTGATCATAAACCTTTCTACGGTTTCCAATTCTAAACCGATGGCATTTAATTTATATCCTTTTTATTATTAATTTAATATTTAATTAACCATTTGAAATCCCCTTAAAAGATGATTATTGTTTTATATACATATATTTTAAATTGGCTTACCTAGTAAATAATTAAATTAAATTAAATTAATTATGGCCAAGTTATGACTTCGATTCACTGTCTACACCAACTCAAGGTTGATGATAAAATTGATCCATTGTTAACCACATCCTCTCGCTGATGATATTTCCCTTTCTCTCTTGGCGTTGGCAATCCTGCATCCACTGACAAGGATTATGGTTAGATCGTTCTCAATGGCTAAATAATATGCATTTAAATTTAATCTCATGATCTCATTCAACTTCACGTGAACAATAAATTCACTTGCAAAATAAAAAGTTCATTAACATTACAGTTATGATAAAAGAACAACTATTGCATTCTCAATGTCATAATCCCATGAAAGTAGTTACTTGCAACTAACATTGCATTTGAAATACATAACCAAACATATAGTCTCAATGTGAGGGATGTAACACTCCCGTAACAGGAGCTAAACACGTCCTGTTGACTGGTTGGATAGCTCATCGCGAAGCTGACAGGATCCTAGACAAATGTTCTTGGAAGTGATAAACCTTAAAAAAAGAATTTGGACCTCCAAAAGCTAGGGCGCCTTTTTCAAAATGTGCTCTTTGCTTCAGAGTTAGAAAAATTTGATGATTTTCATCTCGATTTTGAATTTTTCCAAAATTCTCCAGTATCTTCACAACATCAGATTGACTCAAAGTCCATACTTAAATTGCCCCAAAACAAACCTCTGACATCATTTAACTAGGTTTAAACAATTTTAAGCAAAATGCCTTAGTGAAGCAAAAAAATTGGTTTGGGTACAACAATACCAATTGAAGAGCACACAGGAAATATTGAGAGGGGGTGGGGGTGAATCAGTATTTCCAAAACTTTAAAACTGAAAACCTCATGAATTTGAAGTCGAAACATTAAGAACATTCATGAACAAGATAAACACCATGAACACTGAGATTACGTGGAAAACCCTTTCGGGTAAAAACCACGGCAAAATATTGCTTTTTTTACTCCAAAGGTTACCAACCCTGTTTACATAGGTGAGCACCAACTCTCCTTCGAAGCACCAACTCCGAACCAACTGAAGCACCAACTTCAGACTTCAAAGAAATCTTAAAACTAAACACAAAACTTCTCCACCCTGCACTTAAACACAAACTGATCTATGTACTGAATAACAATCCGCACCTGTAACTCCATACAAATTCAACCTTGTCATCGACAAATACTCTCGTGCTCACTTATATGAACGCTATTTTCTTCCCAGAACGAACTCAGACCAAAAAGAACAAAAACTTGTATGATCAGAACACCTCCCACAAACTCATAATTAAAAGGAATACAAAAGTGCATTGAACTTCTCACAGCACAGCTATCTCAAAGCATCATCAAAAACTTACGATATCATATACCCCTGCCTCAGAGATATCTCAAAAGAAGAAAGCAGAGCCCGTACATATACAAACCTTCTCACACAACCCGTGAAGCCTCCAAAAATTCACATCCTCAGATTTTTTGCCACCTTGAATAGATGTATTCGAATGTTCTTAACCAAAATACCACATCCTTAACACAAACTCTCACATAAATTTTTCCAGATTTTTAAAAGGAACATGTAGCGGCTATATTTCCTTTCCATTCCATACTTGCAAAAAATTCAGAATCAACAACTAAAAACAAAAAAACTTGTGTAAAACTCTCACATTAGAAACTCCTGTGCAGCATATAAGGTAATCAGGAATCATTGAAGGCTGCTCAACTCATTCCAAACTTATGTTTTATAAGCGATACATGACTCAAAATGTATATCTTCATAGAATCATTTCTTGTCTTTTTTTTAAGCCTACAATTATCTCCCAGTCCCAATATTTCTGAGCAGCAATTAGAATTAATTTCTGAGCAGCAATTAGAATTAATTTCTGAATGATGATTTTCTTTCAATAGCCGTCCACCATAGAATAAGACAAATTTGTCCCTTATTTTTTAAAAAAAAAACACGACTTTTTATTCCAGCGATAACACTGTTCAAATTGTAACTGCCATTTTATAAGATGCCGACGACACTATTTATAGAAAACATAATAACCATGTCTTTAGCCAGAATCGCTACCAATGAATAAATTAGTCATTACCCTTAGCAACCACATACATTGATAATTTAAATGAGTCAAACCGTCCCAAGGAAAATCGATGCCAATAAATAGAGAAGCTAGAGATAATGTAAAAGTTGTCGCACCAAGTAATAATATCGGGCCACAGCTAATAATGGAGGAAACAGTATAAATTTATCAGCCACAAAAGCCGCCTCTGCTAAGAATAAAATTCAATGCCAAAGATAACATAAATACCATATGCCATTTCACATTATGAGTCGCCTCAAATAAATTTCTGAAGCCGTTTCACAAAGAATTATGAAGGCGATATAATATTAGCTGCCTTCAAACTTTAGAATTAGGAAAAAAAACAAAAACCATCGCTGCCATAAAAAAAAACTTTAATTTTATCGGCTTCTTTGAGTGAACTTGTGATAAAAAGCTACCACCACAACATTTAAATCAAACACAAACTTGAAAGGTCAAACCATTTGAAAATTCAACAAGTGACATGGTAAATTGTTGACTTGGCAAGTGAAGTAAGCTAGCTGACAGCTGAAGCAGACAATCAACCAGCTTAAGCAGACAACCAAGTAACTCAACCACATAGGCATCTAGCTCAAGCAAGTAGGAAACTAGCTCAAGCAAGCATGCAGTGAAGAGCACAAAAGATTTACTGAGAGGGGGGGGGGGAGAGAAAGGGTTCGTGAATCAGTAAATCAACCCAAACTTTATATTCTCAATCTTTTCAAACAATCTTAAACTCTCATTACCATCAACTTTTGATATGAATCAATGTAAGCAAGTTGACACAACTTTATTGAATTGATTAAATGATTTTTACAAAAGAAAGTAGGTACCAACCTACTTGATTATGAATGAAATGATTTTGTAGGCTACAACCTACAAAGAGCACCAACCCCTTAACAAATTTAGTAGGCACCAACCTACAAGGAGCACCAACCCCTAATGCAAGGCACCAAACCTTGACTTGATGGATGAAGGTAAATAACTTCAATCAGATTTGCACTCTTCCAATCCTCCAATCTGCCTTTGTGATGAAAAGCCTCACCCTTAGCCCACACAAGAAGATGGGTTTCTGACTTGAATCACTTCAGACTTCACAACCACACTTTTCAACCTTGATTTGAAAGATGAATATATAACTTGATTAAGGGTTGCAACACTTTGATGAAGCAACATGACTCTGCCCTTTCAAATCTTATTCATACCTTTTCATTTTGTAATTATCTTTTAATTGACCTTCCTTAATTTATTTATGAACTAAAGAATATACTTCAGATTTCCTTCATAGTCTATTTTTAACAGTCGCACCGTTTAGTTTGCAGCAGATATGATCTTTCAAATGTTAAAGAGTGCGTCCCACATCTTGCAAACAGATCCGTCTATTCACAAAGGGGATGTATCACTTCAGACATAGACGTATTATTGAGAACTTGTGACACACGTCTTTTAAAAAAGACATCATATCTTTCAAGTATTTCATTCGCATCCTTTGATTTTTAAATCGATGTTTAGTTAAAAAACTAACAAAAGGACGTACTCCCTTAGTCGCACCAATTCTCTTCTCCTTTAGTCGCACCGATCCCTTTAGTGAAGACGTGTCTCTTGAAAAATAAAGACGTGGTTGTTATTTTATAGACGTGGCTGTTGGTAAACAACAGATTAACAAAACAAATTTGTTATCTTAATACCGCCACACTTTTCAATTTGTTGATCGATATACAATCGAGTTTAGATCATATTCATTCTTCATTCAAGTTTTGCTTCATACAGATTTCGATCTGTAATTCTCTCCATACAGAATTCGATGATATGACATTCATTCGGGCTCCATACAGATTTTGATCTGTAATATGGCATCATTTATTCGAGATTGAAATCTTATGCTTTCTTAAGAGGATCGAGTCCAAAACTACTTAATATTTGTGATCAGATCTTGCTTCATAGTGGCTTATTTGATCACACGTACATATCAGATTTTGCTCCATTATCCTCAACAATCTTCACCAATCTTATTCAATTTCAATCAAACTGATTTATTCATCTTTAACAGTCTGATTAAGCCAACACAGATATATCTTTTGACTTGACATCAATGACAATACTTCTAACAACCTCCCCCTTTGTCATTGATGGCAACCTCTTCAATGACAACTTTGATCTTCTTCCTTTTGCTCCCCCTATGTCCAATTTCTCCCCCTTTGACATCAATGGCAAGGGTCTTCTAACAATGTTTTGTTTTTGTTCCATGAAGCTACAAGATATATGTGTAGCTCCCCCTGAATGTATGTTTCCACCAATCAATTTGATGGATGTGGGACAACTCCCAATTTGTCCCTTAGATACTCAAATGCATCCCTTGGTAATGGTTTGGTGAATATATCAGCAATTTGCTCTTTTGTAGCTATATATTCCAAACACACTTGTCCTTCTGCTACTTGCTCTCTTAAAAAGTGATAATAAGAATATGCTTGGTTCTTGAGTGCATCACTAGATTCTTGGAGATGTTGATTGCACTAGTGTTGTCACAATAGATAGTGCAAGGATGATTGTATTCCACCTTGATGTCTTTTAAAGTTTGCCTCATCCACAAAAGTTGAGTGCAACATGCTGCTGCTATATATATTCAGCTTTGCTGTAGATAGAGAAACTGATTCTTGTTTTTTGCTCATCCAAGATACTAAGTTCCCTCCAAGAAAGAAAGCTCCTTCACTTGTACTTTTTCTATCATCCACATTGCCTGCCCAATCAGCATTTGTGAATGCTTCAAGAGTGAAATCTTTGCTGCTAGGGTACCATAGACCATATTCCATAGTGCCTTTCAAATACTTGAATATTCGTTTTACTGCATGAACATGTGTTTCTTTTGGTGCTGCTTGAAATCTTGCCACCACTCCGACAGCTTGCATTATGTCTGGTCTTGTAGCAATTAGGTACAACAAACTTCCAATCATTGATCTATAAAGTGTTTGATTCACTTCTTGGGATTCATCTTCTTTGCTTAACTTGCAACCTATAACCATGGGAGTACTCACAGGATTGCAATCTTCCATCCTAAACTTCTTTAACATTTCCTTCACATATTTGGCTTGAGAGATGAAAATTCCTTTGCTAGATTGTGAAATTTGTAGCCCAAGGAAGAAAGATAGTTCTCCCAACATTGACATCTCAAACTCCCTTTGCATACACGAGGAGAATTCTTTGCACATTTTGTCCTTGTCTCCACCAAAAATGATGTCATCTACATACACCACCACAATCAATAAATGTCCATCCTCTTCTTTGATATATAGATTGTTGTCTACATCTCCTCTTCTAAATCCTTGTTCTTTGAGATACTTGTCAAGTCTAGAGTACCAAGCTCTTGGGGCTTGTTTGAGCCCATCGAGAGCTTTCTTCAATTTGCACACATAATCCTTGTTTTCTGATAGTAGGAAACCTTCACATTGTTCAATATAAACCTCCTCTTCTAGGTCTCCATTGAGAAGCAGATTTGACGTCCATTTGATATACCTTAAATTTCTTGTGACTTGCATAGGCTAGAAACATTCTAATTGCTTCAATCCTTGCAACCGGTGAAAATGTTTCTTCAAAGTCCACTCCTTCAACTTGAGCATAGCCTTTGCACACTAATCTTGCTTTGTTCCTTGTGACTTGACCATCTTCATTTAGCTTGTTCCTAAAGACCCATTTGTCATGTCCCCTTCTAGTTGGACATCTCGGGGCATTGGATTAGCCTATTATCTCGACCCTCGGGTGATGGGATGGATAGAGGGTTTTGATGGAGCTTGGCTTGGCTTCAGTTGGTCGTTTTGATCCAGTTGGCTTTGTTCTACTCATTTGGACCATTTACCCGAGTTGCTATTTTTAGCAATATTTGGCACTCGAGAGAGCACCCTCTATTTTTAATAGCATAGTTGATCATGTGCGAATCACCCCCGGTTTGGCTTGGTGGTTCGTGCATGGACGTTTCTTGAGGGAGTTATTAATATTTGATTGATTAATTAAATATTAATTTAATTGAGCATATAATATAAAGTTATAATATTTTAATATTATAACTTAATGAAAGGGGTCGCCCATCATAGAAGGGGCCATTTTTAATTATATTTTATAATTAAAAATGTGACTTGAACTATTGAAAAATTAAAAAGAAAAGTCGAATTATTTTAATGATGCCTATTTTGAAGGAATTTGCACTTTTCAAAGAGTATAAGGCTTTGCTTGGAAAATCGAGCCATTATGTCATTGATTATTGAAATTTGAGCAAGTCTTCGTCTAGAGCACGGAAGCCAAGGGTTTCAGTCTCATAGCATTGGGGAACGAGCCATCTCCAGTGAAAGCAATTCAGAGGTTGTGAAATATCATCCAATTTATTGCCAGGCAAAGAGATTTCTTTATTCAGGAGAAATTACATAGCATCACAGACAAGAAATATTCAGGGTTTTTGGTTAGCAATCCATCCAGAGGAGTTTCTTTCATCAAGGCGCCAATTTCAATAAGATCTGGAGATCCTAGGAAGGGTCGTACTTCTCATTAATTGCTGTTGACAAAGCCGTACTACCTTGCAGCAGGGACGTACCAGTTCAAAAAGGGCGCATTTCTGATCTTGGTCAAAACGCCTTCTATTCTGGCATTTACTCTTCATCAACTGGGGCGCAGTGGTAACTGGGATTGTTTGAGATCAATAGACCGAGGGAGAAACAGTTTCTTGTGAAGGTCGTACCATTCATGTACTTTCAGATTGCTGCAAATACCAGGTTTTTATTAAAATAATGTTGTTTCCTTTGTTGCATGTTATCGGATCTCTATTGTAATAAGTCCAGAAGTTCAATAAATGATTTGCCATCAGTAGATCACGTATTTCTATCAATATTGGAGTTGTAGCATTTTAATTCCGGAATTCCCTATCATTAAATTCTGCAAAATCGTGATCTTTCTATATTCATGCAAAAACCACAAAAAAACCAAAATACAATCAAAACACACAAAAACGGTTAGATTCAGAAGTCAGTGGAAACAAGGGTTTCTACAGTGGTATCAGAGCTAAATCCTGCCATCCTGAGGGTTTAGCCATCTTATGCAGCCACAAGAGGGTGGGTCATACAGGTATTATACTCGCAGGAGAGCATTGATTGACAGGCAACAGGGTTTGAACAGGCAGCCTGGAAACATGGCTAAGAGAACAGAGAACCCTAGAGATCAGGACGATGCAGAGGTTTTACATGCTCTCAGAGACTTACGAGCAGGTCAACGGCAGTCTAATGATGTATTACAGTAGTTGACAGTAGCACTTCAGAGATTAGGTACACCAAGGAGACCGTCACCACATCGTGACGATGATAGGAGTGATGCAGG
>VDFB02376275.1:0-17074 GCA_007258455.2 Sequoia sempervirens | reverse complement strand
TTGCTTTCATCTTGTGTTGTTTCTAACTTAGGCTAATATTGAGGTGTAGGTTGTTTTAGTGTTTATTTGCACTCTTTTACTTGCTGCTTATTTTCTAATGCTCACATTCAACCTATCATTATCATTTTAATAATATTTTTAAATTATTGTGATAGCATAAAAAGCTCATACTTTACAAATAGTATATGCACACTTAAATAATAAATTTATTAAAAATATATATAATAATAATTATAATTATTAATTGATTGATTTTTAAATTTTATGTTAATTATTTTTATTTATTTTTAAATGATACAAGATTTTTTTTAATTTCTTACCAACATAATATAACAATGAATTTATTATTATAATATTATAATATAAATATTAAATAATATACTAATATTTCTAATTAACTTTTGATTTTTAATATTTATTAAATTATTTTTTATATAATATTTATATATAAATAATTACTAACTAGAATTGTAACCTTTTATTACAAATTAACTCATTATATCTTATTATTATATGATAATAGTAATAATGTTAATAACTTCATATTTATGTGGGTGGTTGGGTGGGCACCATTTCCACACATACTATTGTGGAAAGGCTGGGGTTCCTATAGATAGCAGGCAAGAAACTAAATGCAAGGGAGGGCACACTTGGCACTTTAACCTGACACTTCATTCTTGCCACCTCGGTGATGGTGAATTACATGGGATCGCCAAACAAGACTTACGGTGTGGGGTTGGCTTTGAAGACGTGGCAAGAAATGGCAGTTGTCAAATCCCTCTTTATTATCAACACAATGATAAAAACGTCAAGCATTATACAAAGTTAGCATTTGGGAATTTGGGCTATCAAGTCATCACCTTTGTTGGGTCTTGTCAAATTGCTTCATACGTGCAAGTTGGTGCCTTAGTAGCGGTGATAGGTTGGCTCCCTACATGGCATGGTTAATACATGTTAGATCCATAATGGTGTGAAATGATGACAAAAAACCACATTTTTATTTACGGGTGGATGGTTTTTGCTAATTCACTTCATCGTTGCGTCAGGGTTTGTGTTTTCGTGCGGTGTGTGTCTAGTGTTGGGCATTTCTATTTCACAGGAAATTCATGGAGAGATCGAAGTTTGTGATTCGAATGTCTTCGGAGGCCTTACAAGCTTTGAGGCCATCACTCTAATTTGCTTGATGAGCTTTGGTAGGCAAATGGCATTTTGTGGTTCAATCACGGACCAATGCCTCAAAAGAATGTTAAAGAAGTACAATACTCTCATTTTGGTCATAGTGAAGATGATATTGGGGAAGAGCTTCCTGGAGGATGATGAGTCTTACAAGGTCAACACGGACATAACCTCATGGTTCCTGGCATCAGTTTTAGAAATTAGGTTGGGCAAAAGGGAGGCTGAGGTGCTAATGAAGAGGCTCTTCTATGTGGATTTTTTGGTGGGATTGGAGGCTATGTTAAATGTGGCATCCCCTAGAATGGGTATTCCCAGACCGTGAGATATGAGATTGCTCTATGTGCTGAGAGAGGTTATCAAATACTATCCCTTCCTGTTGGATTTCAAAGGGATGGCACTGGTTGTTCACAGGGAGTTGGTGGCGCTTGGTCTAGATTATTTGTTGTGGGTGCTCAAGCTTCCTCCTTTGCAACATGGCCATTGGGTTTCAAATTTTAGAGCCTTTGCTTGCACAAATGGCTTCTTGGAGATGGATAGGTTCGGTGTTGGAGCTAGTTAAGGGTGTGTCAAGTGAAAGATCTATTTTTTGGTCTGTTTGATGGTTTGGGTGTATCTAGGTATAGTGGATATGGTATATAATATAGATGGTAGTAGTGTCCAGTTAATTTGAGTTTAAACAAGGAAAGGTGTCTATCCCTGTGTGGATGTTTTGGAAACAATGCTACTAGGGTGGTAGTTCTGTCAGTTTCGGTCTAGATATAGCAATACAGTAAATCTTGTCTAGGGGACTATCTATGTAAACTTTCTTTTTACAAATTAATATAAATCCTTGCTTACGTATCAAAAAAAAAAACTTCATATTTCTAATTTTATTATATTTTTTTAATATTTTCTAGGCAATTTTATTCATGTATTATTGTCTTATTATTGATTTTATTATTTAAACAAGTAAATAAATTGTTAATAAAAATTAAAAATTAAGTAAAAACTCGCTTTCTCTTTGTCACTTTACATTTGGTAGGATTTGATGGAGTAATATTTTTATAAGATTCAAAAATTAATATAATAATCATTGAGAGATTGTGGAGTAAGGATGCAGAGTTCATATTTATTTTTAAAAAATTTGAAACTTAAATGTATAAGTTAAAGTATCTATATTACTAGTTATTTTATTTTTAAATTATTTAATAATTATTTTATTTTGAATAGTTATTTTTATTTGGGGGCTATTTTTAATATAAATATTTTAAATATATATGTTTAAGATATCAATCTTGAGTTATTTTATTTACTTAAAAATATTATATTGTATTTTAGAACTAGTAAAGAATTATTCTATTTTGTTTGTCATCAAACTCAAAAACAACCAATCAAATTACAAAAGTTTTTGAAAAAAATCATTTGCTTATCAATATTTTATAAATATTTATTCTAATAAACAAAATCAACTTTAATCAATCAATATTGGAGTGCAACCTCAAGAACAAAAAAATGTCTCGCAGTCAAAATTCTAAGTTTTGGCACTATAGCGTAGAAAATTGTACTCCCTTGTAGGTGATAGTACAATTTCATGCTTAGTTTGGACCTATTTTAGTGACCCTTGCATTTATGCATTTTTAACCCTTCCTAAGTAGGCCCTAATTCCCTTTATTATGCATTTTGAGGCCTATTTTTATCATTTTATGACACTTAAAAAAGTATTGAACAAATGCAACCAATCATTAAATTGCCCCTAATCAAGTGTGTCCTAGAAATTTGGGCCAGGACCCAGTCCCCCATGGGCAACTAGGTCCCCTTTTTAGTCGGGATCCAAATTTTAATGGATTGTTGGCGGCATTTTAACATTCAAAATTTAAACTATAAATGTCGACTATCGGGATCTAATTGTTGAGAAATTAGAGAAATTCCTATAAATGCCTAGTCTTTTCATCAACTCAAAAGTAGAACGCAAGAGATAACATTCAAGAAAGTAACATTCAAATTATTAGAGTAGCATTACTTGAGATTGCAAGTTTTCAAGCCCATTTGCATATTTGATCAAGCTTTATCACATGATTGAAGGTTGAAGTTCATAGAAAGGCATAATGGATTCTAGGATTGGGAGATGCATTTGGCCACTTCCCTCTACTTACTGACTTGTTTCCTTAGTGCTCTCATCTTCAAACTTCATCTCACTTGTAGCCTACAACAAGGTATCATTGCATTTTCAAATTTACTTAGGGTGTTTTGACTTCTCCCTAATTGAATCTTATCATTATCATACAACAATCATACTCTAATGCACTTGAGTAGGGTTTCTTTCCATTTTATCTCACAACAACCTTAGACACACATAAGGTTAGGGCTCTCACTATGTTTTATTAGATCTTGGGCTATTTGTTGAGGTTTAATTACCAAAATAAGGGTTTGATTGGGGCAAACCCCCATATAGCCACCCAAACAATTTCTTTTGTAGATTTATTGTAGGTTCAGATCTGAAGATGAAGATTTGAAAGTACAAGAACAAAGAGCAAACAGAGGGTTATATGATCAAACTTTGAAGTTTTGGAAAGGCTTACAAAGACCCAGTCACCTAGTGGTGACCCAGTCCTACTACAACACTCAGATCCTACTTTTGGTGACAGGTACACATCAATATGCACTTTCCAGATCCACTTGTAGAGTTATGTTTTTGCATGTTTACTTTCGAGAAAATGCATTTATCATATTACATCATTTAGTCTAATTAGGTTAATCATTTCAAATCATTCCCAAATCATTCCTAAGACTCAACAAGATGTAAATCCAAGTCTGATTTACTCACTTTGAGGGTTGAAAGTCAATCTATGCACCTTGTTGATTTGCATCCTAACGAAATCCTAAAAATGATGGAATGTACCCTAGGTTATGAGTATTCAAATTAGGGATACCCCACATTTTTATGTTTCATTTTGGTGAGCCTGACATTTGACATCATATCTTTCAAATTTGGTAGTCCTTTCAAACCCTAGATCTAGGTTTTGCATCATTATGTTTTGTATTTCTCATTTAGGGTTGCATATTGCATCACAAAAAGTTACAAAAATACAAAAATATTGCATTATAGTGTGTTTCAGTTATTTAGATCAAATTCTCATCTCAAAATTGCATTCAACAAAATGTCATACATTTGCATTTCATTGGAATTTTTTTGGAAAACTAGTTATTTTAAAACCTATCAGTAGATAGGAACAACAACCTTAAACATCAATCTAAACATTCAAATTTTGAATTTTCAAAACACTACTCAAAGACTCAGTCGCCATTGGGTGACCAAGTCCTTATACAGGTGTTTAAACAATCTTTCTCACACATTTCTATTTTTGCATTTGCATTTTGTTTCTACTGGTAAATCTCTATTTTGAAATTTTGAAATAGTGTTGTTGCATGTTAAACAAAGTTGTCATTTTGCTTAGATTTTGGAAAAAATTGAAAGATTTTTACTTTTCAGTACTTGAAACTTTTAGATTTATAGGACAATTTTTTTCATTTTCTAAATCATTGCATAATTTGGGTAGATTAGTTTTCATTTTGCAAGCATTCAAAACCCTAGTTTATTACAACACATTACACAAATTGAAAACTCATAAAATAGTAGAAGAAACAATCCTAAACCCGGGTTTGCAAACTAAAACATAGTTGATCTCTATTAACCAAACCTTTGAAACTAACACTTTTGAAAAATCTATAATAGGACTTAGTCACCATTGGTTGACCTAGTCCTCCAAAACCAACTTTAGGACTTAGAAACAAACTATCATTTACTATCAATTTGCAAGTCTACAATTTGATTTCTAGATCAGTGGCAAGTCTGTAGACCTATATTCAACCCTGGTTAGCTTAAACATACATTGAAAATTAATGATTAATCTTAGAGAAAGCATATTCATATGATCATGTCAGATATCTTTCTACAAGTTCATTGTATACCTCTCAAACCCTTTAGTTGTAATGACTTTGATATGTTAGATGAAGCCCTTAAGGACTTCATCTCACCAAGATCATCCACTAAGGCTTGTAAAATCCCAACCCAACAATGAACAATCAATGAAATCACACCTCAACTCATCATCTACCCACCTTCACAACAACCTCAAGAAAAAATTAGTGCCCATCATAGGACCACCCCAAAACCAACCAAAATCTCAAGGTCGCATCTTAAATTTTGTAAAACAACTCACTAGCAACAATGTACTGCAATAACCAAGTTACCACACAATTGTGCATACATATAACACAAGGAACAATAGGCAACTGAGACAAACAAAAGCCAATCCTATATCAATACCCCTTCCACAACCTATTTTACCTAGTGCACCACGTTTACCACCAAGTAGTGTGAAGGAGTATGATCTTGTGGAATAACTTTGCAACACTCCAACTAAGATCTCCTTTTGGGACTTGATTCAAACATCATCCACTTATCATGGTATGCTTCAAAGTACAAATATTAGAGGTCCCCCCTAGTGTGCAACCAAATGATGTGGCAACCTTAATTGAGAATATGAATTCACCTAGTGTGGAAATTATATTCTATCAAAGTGAGCTACCTTCATTGGAAACATAGAAACAAAATGATGCTTTGATGATATTGATTGTCATAAACAAGGTTGGGATTAGGCGGACTCTCATTTCAATAATGTTTAGTACTTAATGTTCGTAAATCTTTTAGATAGAATTGGAGCGAATAAGACTAAAATTCAACCAAATTCTTTGTCTATTTGTGGTTTTGATAATGTGGGAAAAAAATTGCTTGGTGTGATACCATTACCTGTCATAGTTGGATATGTCACTTTACAAATTCCTATCCATGTCATTCCTACTGATCTTTCATATAATCTCCTCTTGGGTAGACAATGGATTCATGAAATGAATGTGGCTCCTCCAACGTTACATCATCTATTGAAATACACTTATAACAACAAGGTTTACACAATAAAGGTTGGTCCAAAGTCTGAAAGTTGTTTACAAATTGACAAGGGAATGAAAAGTCCTTTAAGAACATTGATACCAACTTCAAAGGTGGGACCTTTGCAAAAGGAAGAAAAATGTGAGTGTCTTTCACCAGTGACAAAGTTATTGGAAGATGATTGGGGTTTGTTAGACTTCACACCTACATTTATGGGTGAATATAATATCACACAAAAAACATCAAAAAAAGAAAAGAAGTTGTGGTAGTCACAACACAATTTGTAGCAGAGTCATCACAAGCATCTGAATCCACAACCTCTAGTAAAGAAGAAGATACAAGTTATACATCCACTTATGATGAGGTTGAATATGAGAAACCACCATCCTCAGAAGAAATGGAATCCCTTTATGGAAGAGGAGATCAAATCATTATACAATTTGGCTATAACGGAAAAGGATGTGGGGTGAAAGAACAAGGTATTTGGTAGAATTTTTGGGAATCTATGATACTTTCTCAAGTCACCATCACAATCGAAGATTTACATATTATTTATGTGGTAAAGGATACTTTGGGAAGAAACTAAATCAAGTGATATTGAATAGGATGGATCTCAACAAATTCATAATGTTCCAAATCAAAATGCATTGCTTGTGGGAGATACAATAAACATACCAATGGATACATCTAACGAGGAAAAGGTGATTCAAATAGGAAATTGTCTTGATGATGATGAACAAGAAGATCACACAACATTATTACATGATTTCCATAGAATGTTTGCTTAGACTTATTCAAATATGTTGGGTATTGACCCTAAGTTACATAGAACATTGTTCTTTAAATTGATGCTAAACCTGTGAGACAAAATATACACAAGATGAATCCCAAGATAGCATTATTGGTTAAGGTTGAGATTGAAAAATTCTTAGAAGTTGGATTTATTCACCCTATTTATTATTCACCTTGGATATCTAATATTGTGGCAGTGGAAAAACCTGATAATTGTATTAGGATGTGTATGGATTTTCATGACCTCAACAAAGCATCTTCAAAGAATGATTTTTCCCTTCCTAATATTGATATGGTAGTGGATTCAACTGTGGGGCATGCCTTATTATCATTCATGGATGGTTTTTCAAGATATAACCAAATTTTCATTAACCTCTAAGATCAATATATGATAGCTTTCACTACACCTTGAGGAACATTTTGTTGGGTCGTTATGCCTTTTAGATTGAAAAATGTCGGAGCAACATATCAAAGAGCTATGACATTAATATTTCATGATTTCATACATAATATTTTGGATGACTATGTTGATGATATTTTGTTTGTCTATAACTCATCAAGATCACGTCAAAATCCTCTGAAAAATCTTGAAAGAATTTGCAAGTATAACATGAGATTAAACTCGAGGAAATGCGTCTTTGGTGTGGACAGTGGAAAATTGTTGGGTTTTATAGTGTCACATAGAGGCATTGAGGTGAAAGCAAAAAATATTAATGCTATAATAAATATGCCACCTCCTAAGAATATTTTTCAATTGTGTAGCTTATAAGGCAAGATTCAAACTATTCGTCATTTTGTTGCATCGTTGGTGGATCAGACTCTTCCTGTTACCTAGCTCCTTAAGAAGGAATCATAATTCAGATGGAATGAGGATTTTCAAAAATCTTTTGAAAGTCTCAAAGAATACTTAGCCAATCCTCCTATCTTACAACCTGATGTTCAAGTACAACCTTTCCTCCTTTACATATCAACATCAACCCATGCTCTTGTTGTGTTATTAGCTCAACAAGATGAGAATGGAAAAGAGCATCATGTCTACTACATTAGTCGAACATTGATTGATTATGAAACTTGTTATACAACTATAGAAAAGAAATGTTTGGCTCTTGTGTTTGCCACCAATAAATTGAGACATTATTTATTAAACATAGAAGCACATGTCGTGACAAAATTTGATCCTTTAAAACATCTTTTTGCTAAAACTAATTTGTTAGGACATCTAGCTAAGTGGGTTATGTTGTTAACTGAATTTGACCTTAAACTTATCCCTCATAATGCAATCAAAGGCCAAGCATTGACCAACCATTTAGCTGATGATCCTTCACCATTAGCATTGCCAAACCATGAATCATTCCCCAATGATAATGTGTTGAAGATAGATGGCAATGAAAAATGGGAGTTGTATTTTTATGGTTCTAAGTGTCAAATAGGTTCTATAGTAGGGGTTATATTAATACCACCTTCAGGAAAGCCTATTCCCTTATCCTACTGTCCAAATTTCCTATGTACAAAAAACACAACAGAGTGTGAGGCCCTTATTATTGGGATACGTGCGGCCTTGTCTTTAGATGTTTGACACATTCATATATTTAGTTATTCACAATTGATAATCAAACAAATTAATGGGACCTATCAAGAAAAACATGATAAGTTAACACAATATAAAGATCTTACAATTAAATTTCTAGATCATTTTGAATCATATACTATTTTGAATCCCTATAGCCCTTGAGGAAGCTCATGTGAGTGCCTGTGGGAGGCATTTTGGAGGAAAATCATTAGTTCAAAAGTTAATTTCCATAGGATATTATTGGTGAAACATGGAACAAGATTTCTTTGATCACATAAAGAAGTGTCATAAATGTCAAGAACAAAATAATTTGAATCATGCACCTACTTCTGAACTACGTGCCCAAGTTCCTATTTGGCCATTTTTGGTGTGGGGCTTGGATCCTATTGGAAAAAAACTCCTTTTGTTTCTTCGAGACATGTTTATAATCACTACCACAGATTATTTCATGAAATGGGTAGAGGCAATTCCCCTTAGATCCACAACTGTTGATGTAATCTTTCATTTTATCATAGACAACATTATTGCCTGATTTGGTCCTCCTTTTGCCTTAGTCTCAGATAATGGGACACTGTTCAAGAACAATGAAGTGAAGAAATTTTTGGAGACATTTCACTTTCAAAATTAGTTTTTAACACCTTATTATCCACAATCTAATGGTGAAGTAGAATCAATGGATAAAATATTAGAGAAAATCTTGCAAAAAATAGTTAGTAAACATAATAAGGATTGGCACACTCAATTAACTTATGTGTTATGGGCTTATCGCACAAGTATTTGAACATCTACAAGAAATACGCCTTATAACCTAGTATATAGTGTGGATGCAATCATGCCTTTGGAGTTAGAAATTCCATCATTATGAATTTCTCTTAGGGTCCTTATTGCTGATAACACTTACAAAGAAAAATGGTTACAATAGCTTGAAATGATTTACGAACAACGTATAAACACTCTTGAACATCTCCAAGCTTATTCAAAAAGAATGAAACACAAGTATAATGGTAATTTCATTCCTTGTTTGTTTAACAAAGGGGATTTTGTGTTATGGAAATCAACATAATACTAACATGCCACTCCGGATGAAAAAGGAAAGTTTAGCCCGAACTGGTTAGGACCTTATGTCATTGACGAAAGGTATGGGTTTGGAGCATACAAACTTAAAGCAATGGATGGTACACCTCTCAAAGAACCTATCAATGTTGCATATTTGTACATATATTACACTTAACAAATATTTTGAATGGTATGCATGTTAAAGCATGTTAGATTAAGTAGATAGTTTTCTATTTTATCTCACATTGCTTCATTCTTGACAAATATTTTTGTGTCTTGAATTATTTTGAGTAATTATTCATTAGTTTAAATTACTAATTTGTTTACATGTTATTTAATCGCATATGTGTTGTGTTAAATTAAGATCATTACATGCATTTAATTTTCAAATTAGATCATAAGGACATCTAGTTTAGCATGATCAAACTAAATAAAAAATATAGTATCTAAGTAGATAAGAATGTTTAATTAGATCACAGAGATATTTATTAAATAATCTTAAAAATATTTCTTAACAGATCACATTGGCATCTAATCCAAACAAAAATTTGTACAAGTAAAAACATGCTCATATAGATCATAAAGTTACGGTAACAAAATGTGGTGTGTCATAAGATAGTACATCTAGGAGAGCCTATGGCTACCAGACCCCTCGAGCCCTGGTGCTAGTGGTGGTTCTTATCGAGATATGGTGGTGTGAGGCCAAATCATTGAGCTTGTTCACTCTCATATAACTTTATCTGGCCTAAGGCTACACCCTCATGTATGAGAGTTGCAACACGCTCCTGGTCTATCTGATCTCTATCCGCCTACACCCTAATGAACTTTTCCTGCACTTGGTTGAGTTATAGTTGTAAGTAAGCCTATCTCTTGCTCTCCAATGGAAACTAAGTGGCTCAAAGATTCTCATATACATTCCTGAGCTCAAGTCATGTGTATTCCTAATCTCCTCATGTGTGGTTCTCCACTACTCCTCCCTAGCTCAAACCTCCTCAATCTCAACTCTAGATAAATCAATAGTCTTCATAGTATCATCATAAGCTATCCTCTATCTGGACAAGGGCTTAAATAGGTCAACATGGTGCCCTACACTAGGTGGTGGCCTATGCTCTACTTGTGTTGCCTAGTATGGGGGCATTATGGAACCATGTCTATTGTGATTTGATTGAAGAAGTCAATCTACTCTCGTGTACAAATTACAACAAAGAAAACATAACAAGGGTCAAAACATAATATAATAACTAACACATAACTAAATGTAAAATACAAATAACATATCACATCACTTGGATCACTAACCCACCAAGTGGGATCTCAATAAGACATAATGGGTGCCCTATTGGGACTCCTCTAATGGGTAGGAAGCATGGTGGGGAGCTATGTGACTACTCTCTCCATGCTCATGGGACTAGATGCCTACTGTAGTTGATGCATGTGCTCAGGTAACACGAGGATGAGATGTTAGTCTCTCCTCAAGGGAATCTACAACCTCTATTGGCTCCTCAATCTCCTCTCTCATCCACTGTTGATCCTCTTCATTTTTTTCCTCTATTATATCATCATCATCATTTGTATCTCCATCCATGCCCATGTCCTCTCTCGCATCCTCTTGAACTAGCAAAGGTCCAATGTCACCTGAAAGATGATCGTTAGGGAAGACATGTCGAGGTCATGTTGTAATCCACCATCTCTCATAAGTTACATCGATGCCTACACCATCCAAGTCAGATGTTGGGGGTGCATCCTGATCCTCGTCATCTGATTGCTAAGAATAACATCGATGAATGTAGAACAATGGATGTCTCCTGGCCCCACACCGTTGAACATCCAAACTACTAAGAGGGGGGTGAATCAGTATTCGATAAAACCATAATAAAATCCATCTAAGAATTACCACAATTCTGACGGAATCAGCAAGAGAGAACATAAAAACAAGTCAATGCAACCATACACATGAACACTAGGATTTTATGTGGAAAACCCAAAAAGGGAAAAACCATGGTGAGGGTTAACTCACAATATATTATATTCAGATACAAAATATTACAGGACTCACTACTAGGATCATTGTCCTCGAAAAGGCTCACTACCTAAGTACAAAAGATGGCTAACTGCCAAGATACAATGATAGTGGCTCACAGACAAAAAATTGAACCAATAGGATACACCTTCAATGTGTAGGGTTCAATTCCAATCAAGCTCAGAATATGAAGTACTGCCTCACACAACAGTCACTCAACTAAACTGCACTGATCACAACTAATAAATCATTTAGGCTCAGATCTTCGCATACCCCTTAATCCTTTTTGCACTCACACTTACTTCTCATTTCACATTCACTACTCATGTGTGTCCTTCTCATTCCATTCCTCAAAACATCTTATATCTATACAAGTATATGTTAATCATCAATTAGGTCAACCTAATTAGATGAAAAAAATGAAATAATCAAAACTTCCTTTGTCAGCACCATTTATGATTTAAACATTTTATCCATGTAGTGCATTATACCAAGTTGTCTATCATCATAAAGATAACTAGTCTTCATAATGTATTGCATACACTGAGTTGGCCAAGACTAGTACACAATTCTCCAAACCAACAAATAATCCTCAAAGCAAACACCTTCTGAATCTGAGAACACATTAATTTCCATCATACTACCAATGAATATCAACAAAACCACAACATAAAGAATGTTCACCTTAGAAGAATGTGAAGTCTCACAATATGCTAAGCAAGGAACAACAATAGAATATAGAGTTGAACTCTGTTAGAGATAACTTTTTGCTCACAACCAAAAATGTCTCAAGATCTAGGATATAGTTGTCTGAATGAGTCATGATAACATGGTTAAGAGATTAGTGTCATATCAGATCTTGTGGTGAATTCTAGACTCAAATGCCAACACAGTGATCCATCACAAACAAGCATTACTAGTAGAGAGCAACTTCCAGTAAACCAAGTAGGCTTCTCATATAGTTATCCTGTGTGACATCAATTGCAACATAGGAACAACTAGCACAAACCATCCATACTTCATGCTCATGTTGGAAGGCTCCCAACAATCTCCCCCTTTTGCATTGATGGAAACATGCATGACAAGAACATTTTCTAGTATACTCTGAATACTCCCCTATCAAAATTGTTCTTCAAAAAAATGTTTTTCCTCTTTCTCTCTATCTCTCGATTGATTAAACGTGGTTGATATTTTGAGTATAACTATCTTTGTAATTCTATCTTGAATGGGTTGAAATCAATCTTTGAGAATTTTGCAAGTTCCTCAATTTACTCCTTAATGTCAATTTGGGAGCGTAGGCTTGTGAAAGATATTGGGGTTGTTTACCTAAGGGTTGAACCTAGAAAGCCAAATGGAGATGGATGCAACTACATGCAAATTGCATTTGTTCATAAATCTAGTTTTTTGACCTCCTATCACTTGTGTGACAAGAACCTATGCAACAGAAAACGGATTACTAACACACAACATAACAGAATTAACAACCTTTGTCAAAATTATTTGAGCAGAACTAACAATCTTTATTGAAATGAATTGAACAAAACTAAAATTAAGCAATTAAATGAAAGTATACTTAAGATGAGTTTTTGTACTTCTACCAATCACACCGATTAACACTTTTGTGAAATGTAATACTATCTCGTACTCTAATAGTAATTTTGATTAATCAAAAATTTAGTTACTTTTAATCATACTAATAAACATTCAATGTGTTGATAGATATTAAGTAAACTAATAAGCATTAAGCATACTAATAAAGGTGAAGCACACTGATAGAATTTTGACACTTAAACATAAACACAATAAGTGATATGCAAAACCAAAATGTACATTACCACACAACAGATTCCTACTATAAAATTCACCAGGCAATCGATGAAGTGGGCCCTGCCTCCTTCGATTGTCAGGTGATAAAGCTCACGACATAAACTACTCCACATAAGTTATTCATTCAGCATCACAGTGATTCAAATTACACACATAGGAATTTATATTGAAGTTCCAATATCAATTTTATATATATTATCTATATCATTTAAGTCTCAGCTTACATATTTATATACATTATAGTTGCATATACGCATAACAGTCTACTAGACAAAAAACCATATACAAGTTTTGGTTGTTTCAACCTGTGGCCAACAACCTTTAAACAATAACGAGAAATAGTTCATACTCTCTTGATAGCATTTCAAAATGACATAACAAACTAAAACAAACTAATTCAACTTGGCACTAAATCAACCAAAGGGACAAGTGACTCTTGTGTGGCCTTGACCTTTACTCCACTGTTTTCCCCTGTGCCCATGTGTCATCCATTCAAGCACTCCCTGCTATCAAAACCATGGAGATAATTAATAAACAACCAAAGGATTTGATATATTCACTCATTTTTATCTTTCCTTGCATTTTATAAAATATTTTTGATTCATTCATGAAAAGAGGCAGGAGCAACAGAAAATACTAGGAAAGTTGACAAAGGTGAAAGTAGATAATAGGTAAAATAATAGCATATTTTTTCCCCCATCATTTCCCCCCTAGTTGAAGACCTTGCATGTCCTCATGCAAAAGGGTATAGAATACAAACTAGAAGGAGAAGGGGCAAGTTTCTACAGAGTGCTAGTGACCTCTATGACCCACAACTATAGCTATTTTTCATGTTCCTGAATTGTTATCATAGATGTGTTGGTGACATTTGCCTGCTCGAGTGCTTCCTTAAGTTGATTGAGCTTTTCTGCTTGTGAGGCATTAAGTGACTCTATATTTTGAACCTATTTTTGTAGAGCTTTATTTTCTTCAATCAATTTAGACACCAGATTCTTCATGCTATGGATTTCATCATTGGTTAGTAGTGGATGCTCCTCCTCAAATTCTTCTTTTTCCTCGGCTACTTTTTCTCCTTCTTGTCCATGGTGGGGAATCTCAACATTTTCCTAGTCTTAATCATCCAACTCATTCACCTCCTTCTCTCTTCTCTCTTCTAATTCTTGTTCTCCTTCCTGATTTCCATTTGGGGGTGTCTCCATATGTTCTTGCTCATTATCCATTGGCACATTCAACTCCTGCTTTTCCATTTGAGGAGATAACTCAGTGTTCTTTTGTTCTGCCAAATTTCCAACACCTTCGTTCACTAACTCATTTGGAGAGTCTAAAATATTGGTGTTGTCAGGAATCTCCTCCTCCTGTGTCATGAATTCCTCATTCATAGCCTATGCATTCTCATCAAAGGGTTTCATTATCTTCCCTTATTTTGTGGTGATCACTACTCCTGGTAAAGTTGAAGGGTAGGACTGAAGGAGTTGGTTTTCTTGTTCATCCCAAGTTTCATTTTCACACCTATTTTCATTTTCATTAGTAGTTATAGGTGCCTCTCTGGTCTTCCTTCTATTGCTCCTTCATAGCTCCCTAGAAACATTTACTGACCTTCTAGTTTTGTGATACACCACACCTATGACTGTGAGATCATCCACCTCTTTTGACTATTCAAACCCTAAAACCTCATTAGCTGCATTTGCTAAATTTCCCAGTTTTTCAGTTGTAGAAGTAAGTGACCTCTCTTTAGTTGATGATTTTTCCTGAGTTGGTGATTTCTCTTTGTCACCAAGAGGAGTTGAAGCTTGTTTCTTTGAAGAGCCAAGGGAGATTGAGGGCATCTTGCTATCCCATTTTTGCTTACCCCTAAGTGTGCTAGTTGTAACAGATTTACTACGAGTAGGGGTAACATGGGAGCTCTTGGCCAATTTTCTACTTGAGGCTAGGGTTCACTTGGTACCCTTTCTAGAAACCCTCTTCTTCGCAGTTGGAAGGGAATCACCAGAAATTTCTTGTCCCCAAGGCTTCACTATGTTCTTCTAAAGGACTTTCATTATTACTACCCTTATTGAATTTTGTGCCTATGGACTCCTCTTTTTCAAAAGAACTAGGTGGATTGATAGGAGAATCCTCCTTTGTGGAATTAGTCAGGGTGTCTTCACCAAGAAGTGAATCCCAACTCGTGGAGGAGAAATTTTTTTCAATTCCCTTATAATTGATAATTTAATGAGGCCATCGTGGGCTAATGAGTTTTCATGCCCCCTTTGGATTGCTTTCCGCATTTGGTTTATAGAGGAGTAAAGAAAATATGGCATGTCCACAAGCATTCTCCATCTGAAATGGTTCATAAGTTGAAACTGCTTGGCGTAAACATATACATACCTCCCTTCCCAAGTTATATACTAAATGACAAGTTTTGCCACACTATCCCAGGGCTGCGGAAGTGAGACTAACTTTGTGCCCTGCCCAATGATGATTTCGACAAACTCCCCTCATGCTAGGAACTTCTTGCACAGGGGTTCAAGGTCTATGGCATGTTTAGAGTTATCTAGAAAGTAATTCTCCCCTGAGAGTGGAAACCTAGAGATATTAGCTATGGCTTCCACTGAGAAAGGAATTGTTAAATTGTGGACTTTTGTCTCCTTTTTGTGGCCAGTCATTACGAACTCTCGCGCAATCTTTTCATCATACCCTCTTAACCATTTAAAATATGTATCACATCCTACTTGTTTGAAGATTTTATAAGCCTCAGCAGCCTCTGGAACCCTCAATTCTTCCATGGTGGGGGTTGAAATGGTGGCGACCAGCAGTCTCTTCTTTGAACCCATAAATTTTTGGTGCCTATGTGCTCTCTTGCACTCTTAGGATTTTTCACCTAAAAGGAGAGAGATAGGCCAAAAATCTAGGTGGTTCACTCAAACTAATGCAAGTACAATGCAAATATGAATGAAATTCACCTAGATGAGATGATATAAATGCAGAAAAGTTAAGGAAGATATTGATTATGAAGTGAAAACTAAAGAAATACAAGTTGTTAGAAAACACATTGTGATATGCAAAAGCACCTAGAAATGTGAATAAAATTGAACATAAATGGATGAAACTAAAAGTGTGCACTTGAGATATTGCTAGAGGCTGGAAATGTCTTCTGAAATGCTACTGATGCTATATTTTTTTCCTACAAGAACTTATTCACCATTGTGGGTGAATTAGTCTTAGTTTTGAGAAACTGTCCCAGAACCCATTTCACACAAATGGGTATCCGAAACTACAAAGAACACTTTTTAGGCTAGGAAATGGGACTCATTCGCCACCAATGGTGAATGAGTCCACTTTTGAATTTTTGAAAATCCAAAAGTGGAAACTAAAGTCTTCAATCTACTCTTTGGTTCCTGATAGGTGTTCACCTCCGAAAGTCTGATTTCTGACATTGAAAGTGACTTTTTGTTGATATTTTGACTTTGCAAGCAAGGAGAGATCTTCAACAAGTCTTCAACCTAACCTTTAGTGATCTTCAAACCCTTAAAGTTCCTAAATCTACAAACACACAATGAAAGAGAAAGAAATGGTGAATGTTAGGGCATGGGGGTTTCAGCAGTGTGTTGCTTTTAGGTAATTAAACCAAAATGGAGAAATAATGTAATGAAGTATGAAATGATGGAGTTAATACCTTTCCATGGTGATTGTTCTTGAACTTTTGTAGCAAAACATGAAGAATCTA
>VDFB02376273.1:0-23989 GCA_007258455.2 Sequoia sempervirens | reverse complement strand
CCTAGTAGTTTAGAAACTACATTAAATTTGCTACATATTCTATTCTTACATATTTTTGAAATAATATAGATAACTTATTCAAATTTTTATGTCAAGTAGCCTAACTCTAATTTTTCTTATTTTTTTGCCACTTAAGGGCCTTTTTTTCCATGATGATCCTGCACATACCCATAACTCATGCCATTTGATAAGTTAGTGAAATGATTCTAATTATTTTGATTATTTAGTTTTGTGAGTAGCACAATTAAGTAACCTTAGAGGACTTGGTTTAGATAATTGTATCATGCAATCTATTGTTATTTCAAAAACAAAAATTTCCATTATTGTGACATAGTACATTGTCCTCTGGGGTTCCTTGGCGGGGCGTTACACCTAGTATCAAAGCCTACGTTCATACATTGGGTACTCTAGATACATGTGAGCCCATTATGTAGGATAGTAGTGTAACTTTAATAGTTAACCTTGAAGCTTTCTTTTCAAGTCTTCTTGGTTATGCAAACCCTAGACCTTATCTTATGTTTGTTCGTGCTTGTACTCCTCTCTTCTCTCTAGAAATTATAGCTAAGTGCATTATGTATATTCACATTTTGTGCCTTCCTTTTTGATACAAGAAATTTTTATATGATACTAGGTGATATTTGTTTCTCTTGTAGTTTTCGTTGAATGCTAGGGATGGTGTTGAGTGTATGACTAACCATTTTGTATGTATTCCCTTAAATGATGTTACCATGAATGATCATGTGACTAGGTTTATTACAAAGAAGTATGATGCCTACCTCCCTTATAAATAGTATGATAATGTGCTTGTGTTCCACATAATAATTTGACTTAGAATGTATCATAGTGCATATGTGAACAATTTCTCAGTGTGCATATATTGGTTGAACGATGTCTTTCTCTCTCCCCTCTTTCTTTTCCAAGTTTGACATGAAATATAAAAGATGATGATTTATGATGTGTTGTATCAATTATATGTATGGACTATTGGAATTTGCACATTTAAGAGCATGTAGTACAAAGATGCATTGTAGATAGTGATGTTATGTCTAGAAAATTTGATCATTCTTGTGTGATCTTACTTAATTGGCATATATATGCATTGATTAATTGATAACTCTCCCTCTCTCTTCTCTCTTTATCTGAATATTACATCCATAAGGAAATTACTTAGGAATGTATTAAACATCAATAGAGGCATTGAATGCATAGTAAGGAATCAAATCCGAATTGCATAAAAAGAAAATGCTTGATTAGAATGGAAATTTTGTATCTGAAAGTTTATGCATCACATTTAGGACTCTATTTTTGAAAGTAAGTAGGTAGAAAATTTTTGCATGAACAATATAGGAAGTTATTATGAAATATTAAATTAACAAACCAAGTTATGGCATATTTTTTGAATAAGGAAAGATGGTGTATTGCTTGAAATGTGTGCATAGGAAGTTTGAAATCATTCCTTCTTGTCCCTATTTGATTTGGAAATATGGATGCTTTAGCTCTATAAGAGATTTGTTTGGTTGGACATAACGTATAAATGTTGCATTGATGAATGAATAGGCTAAGTAATGGTATTATTTTCTTACCTTATCTGAATTCCAAAGGATATGTGTGTGTTAAATAAGTTTTAGTAGGAAGGAATAATAATGAGGTAAATTATGTTGTAGTATGAGGAAATAGGTGACTAAATTGTTTTGTGGCAATATGAAGAGCATTCTATTTTTCTGCATCATGTGTATTGTGCATTGTGAATGACATGGTGTAGTAGTGAATCGTAAATAGAGAATCTAAAATTAGTTCACTATGATTATGATCTTGTGAATGTAATTATTTTGTGAATGAGATATCAGAATGAACTTTGGATAAGGGATAAGTGTACACCTTGTGTGGGTGTTAAATACTGTATTTCTATCTCTTTTGTATAATTGATTTACATAAAGGATGACTGCATGAATGCTAGTGTGTAAGGAAAATATTGTATTGCATTAAAAGATAGTACATGAATGTAAGAAGTAGGAAACCATGATTGTTTGATTTTTGTCCAAACTTGCTTAAGAGAAATGTATTTATAACTCAATAGCCTGGTGTACAATCTCTAACATGCTTAGGACAATGTGGTCTTAAGTGTCATGTAGCGGTTACTCCCTTTGGTGTGGCTGACATTAGTCACCTCGTTTTATGGTTATGTTTGGTATGTCATTTTTCCAAGATATGTTTAGATTGGTGTTTTGTAATGTTGAGGGCTAGCATGTTTTCTTTTGATATTCTTATGCTAGGACTGGCCACCAAAATTTTTCCTTTTCATTTATTTTGTGACACTTGTCATGTTTTTATTCATTATGGGTATTGAATTGCTGACATTTTTTGTGATTTAATGTTGAAATTGATAATTTATCCTCTTGAGTATTCTTTTTTCAATCTCTTTTGGTGGTCATTTTTAATTTTTGATATTGTCGGCCCTAGTTTTAATTGTTAAGTGTTGTTCCTATCTGGTTCAATTTAAACTTTTGATAGTGTGTTAAGGGAGAATACCTAGAGATTGGAGCCAATCATGTTGGGTAACTAGATAATACAATGTATATTTGAATAAATGAATTTTTTTTTCATGATGAGATGCATTTGTAACCCTTTTATCATAGAGGATGCTAGAGAAAAGTGTGTTTGGGATAAATAAGTTCACATAATATGTGATATTTAGATGGTAATGAATTATAGATTCTTTCAAAAAATGATCATGTAAATTTTGTAGAGCTAATTAATATGAATGACAGTGTGGATTTTAGTGTGTGTTAGAAGTTATAAACATGTGTTGATATTCTTTTCCTTTCTTTTTGGTTGAAACTTTACTACGCTTTAAGTTTAGTGCATTATGTGAGAATGTTGATATGATTCACTCACCATGCATCTTGTTTTTAATAATGAATTATGGTTTTGGATGTTGTAGGATATATTAATTGTAATTAGGTTGGAGAGCTTGTTTCAAACCTTCACTCTTATAAATGTATTCTTTGATCCTTAGTAATGCAGAGAAGTGTGCTTGAGTAAATGTTGTTTAGTGTAAGATTAGAACTTTATTGCTTATATAGTTGATAAGATAAGGTTGACATGGTCGAAAAGAGTATGTTATTATGTTTTGTGTTTTATGGATGCCCACTCTATAATGCGAATGTTGAATGAAAATTTTGCTCTGCAAGGATGTTTGTTGGAGTGGTAGCTTTTGGTAGGTGTTTGAGTGAATAGGTATGTTTAATGTAATTATTGAAAGGTGGTATATCTTGTTATATCATTTTTAGAATGTATTCTAATATTATTTTACTTTAGGAATTAGGAAAAATAAGAAAATGAGTAGGTTAGGACATTTTTCCCTATTGATGAACTCTAATAATAGGTAAGTTAGCTATGTTGTTTGTATTTACATTTAAGGAAAGGTAAACGTGGTATTATTTAAATAATTTTTAGGACTAATGTGTGCATTTTTTTCATCTTAACTTTACAACTTCCAGGAGTAAGTCGAATCTTAGGGGGGGAGGATGTAGTGCCCCTCCATGTTTCAACATTTATGATGCTTATTTTAGATGCTAGTGGATTTATGTTGTTTTTTCAGATACTCTTGCTTGTGGTTAGGACATTCTATAATGACATGTTACTATGTTAGGTGTTGTAATACTCAAGACTTGTTAGATGTTGATTAGTCTTTGAATATTTAGATGATGATTATGACATGTTTAAAAATATACTAGAAATAGAATGTGTTATCTTATTTTGGAATGGTTATGATTATTGATGTTACGCAAGATGTTATTTGATACATTATATTATGCTTTTAAATGTTATTTAGGTGTGAAGGGAAGGATGTCATATTTCTCACTTGTGAGAAACCTACGATGTTTTGATTTCCTTTAACTAGGTATGTAATTATTATTGCAAGGGAATTCATCTTTGGCTAGGCTCAAAGTATTCAAAAAGAATATTCAAGCCCTCATTCTCAATGCCTCGAATATTGACTTGTGTTGAGACAACAACTATGCTTGAAAATGTATCTTCTTCCTTATCACCAATGTACCAATTTGCACCTATATTGCTTGTGAATTGGTTATCATCATTGTTCTCACCCATACCACAAGAAACATGTCTATTCTTTGGTACACCCTCTTCACCTACTTGAGGTGTCTCATGATTTCCCTCAATAAGACATCCACCTCTAACACTTTTGGATTTCATACTTTGTGCATAATCACATTTGGCCTCCTCAACAATTCTAATCCAATCAATTATTTGATCAAAACCTTGGGGATTCAATTCCTTGGGTGAGGTACTCAACCCTGACTCAAAAATTTCACAAAACAAGTCAATACACACCGCATCTTCTAGTCTCTACCTTGCTCACCATGCTCCTATTTTGAGAATTTTCTCACATTTCTCCCCCTTTGAAATCAATGAAAAGGGCGGAATCCCCTATCACTATGCTCCCCCTTTGACAAGCAATTCAAAGATAAAGTGGGAATCTTTGATTATGCAATGATCAAGTCATTAGAAATTTGTGAAATAATTGTTACCTGACTTGATCTATCCTTTCCATTTCTAGGGATGAATGAAGTATAAATGAAGCTCCCCTTGGACTCATGCCCAATAACTGGTGTCTAGTGATATGATGTGGAAGAAATTACTCCCAACTTCTACCTTATATATTCAAATTGTTCCTTGGGAAGAGGCTTGGTGAAAATGTTAGCTACATGTTCTATGGTTGGAATATACTCCATGCTAACTTCCTTTTTTGCAACCTTTTTCTCTAATGAAGTGATACTTGATGGATATGTTCTTTGTTCTAGAGTGCATCACTAGATTCTTTGAGATGTTTATGACACTTGAATTATCACAAAGAATTGAGATAGGTTCTTTGTACTCAGTCTTAATGTCTTGTAGTGTCTATTTCATCCATAGGACTTGAGTACAACATGCTACTATTGTTACATGCTTTGCTTCTGTAGTGGAAAGAGTGACTGATTCTTGATTTTTTCTCATCTAAGAAACTAACTTGTTTCCCAAGAAAAATGATCCTCCACTTGTGTTTTTCTTGTCATCTACACTTCCTACCCAATCTACATCTATATATGTTGTTAAGGAAAAATCCTTGCTCTTGGGATACTACAACCCATAATCAACAATGCTTTTAATATATCTAAAGATTCTCTTTACTGCATTGACATGAGACTCTCTTTGTATAGCCTAAAATATTGCAACCATGCATACTACTTGCATAATATATGTCCTTGATGCATTTAAGTATAACAAGCTTCCTATCATTGACCTATACACATACTAGTTTGCCTCTAGGGATTCATCTGATTTACTCAATTTATAGCCAGTTATCATGGGGTACTAACTGGTCTACAATCTTCCATGCCAAATTTCTTAAGCATTTCCTTAGTATATTTGATTTGAGAAATAAATGTCTCATTCTCAATTTTTACAACTTATAAACCAAGGAAAAATGACAACTCTCCCAACATTGACATCTCAAATTTATTTTGCATATGTGTAGCAAATATTTTAAACATTTTATCATTATTATCTCAAAAAATGATGTCATCTACATATACAATAATAATAACCATGTGCTCACTTTCTAATTTAAAGAATGAATTACTATTTGCACATCCCTTTTTGAATCCTTGTTACTGCAAATATTGGTCTAATTTCGAATACCATGCTCTAGGTGCTTTCTTAAGACCATACAATGCTTTCATTAATCTTCTTACATAATCATCATCTTTTAACAGCTAAAAACCTTCTAGTTGTGTGCTATAGAAAAAAGGACCCTTTGCTTGACATGGGATTAATTCATGGAAAATTAGCTTAATGAGGCCTTGATTCAGGTTTTGTGAGGCATTTCATGAATCCACACTAGGTCTTGGACCCTTGCAGATCGAATAACATAGTTTTAACGACATCTTGTAAAGTGTTGTAAGATACTTTCATGATTTTCTAGACTTAATGAACCTATTTCTCCCTAATTCAACATTATAAAATGTGTTTAATAACATTATCACATCAATTTAGAAGTCTTGTAAAACAAATTTAATGATAAACTAGTGTTGTAATATGTCTTGCACATTCACATTGGTTCTTGTGCCTTCCTAGGCTATGTGGACCTCATTTTAGTGTTGTAAAGTGTATTTAATCACACTTTCAAATTGAATTTTGTGTCTCAATCCCTAATTACTCTTTACATCATCATTAATAGGCCCCTATTAACCCATATTGTGCATCTTGAGGCATAATTTGATCAAATAACTGACATAGTTATTGTATAAGCCTATTTTTCTTACTTCTCATCATTCCAGCTAGCAAAAATGGCCCCTGTGGGACCCATTCACCATTAGTGGTGAATTATTCCCATATAGGTGGGACCCATTCACCATTAGTGGCGAATGAGTTCCATTTGAGCCATTTTTGGGGTTTGATGGGAAAAATTAGGTTTTAAGTTTAATTTTTCTTCATGTCAGCCTCAGGGATCCAATTAATAGGTAAATTATGAGGATTTCCTATAAACATAAGTATTTTAACCCTAATTCATCATAAATTAACTTCATTCATCATTTTTCTTCCATCTCAAGTCAAGCAAGCTATGGTTTTGTCATTCTAAGTCACCAAGGTAGCACTTTTCAGACATTCAAGGAAAAAATCTTCATGTTTTGTTGTAGAAATTCAAGTTCAATCATCATGGAAAGGTAAAAATTCCTTTGTTTCATTCTTCATTATGTATCTTTTTGTCATTTTGGTTTAATTACCTAAATAGGAGTTTGACCAAGGAAACCCCCATGCCTTAACACTCAACATTTCTTTTTCTCTTCATGTGTGTTTGCAAATTTAGGTCCTTTAAGAGCTTGGAAATCATTTAAGATCAAGTTGTAAAATTTATTCAAGTCTTCTCCTCATTCAAAAAGTCAAAATATCAACAAAAACTCATTTTCAAACCCGTAAATCAAAGTTTCAGAAGTAGAGACCTATAGGAAGTCAAAGTGCAGATCGAAAGCTTCAAAATCCACCTTTGAAAATTCAAAAATTGAAAATTGGACTCATTCACCATGGGTGGTGAATGATTCCCATTTCCAGGTCATTTTTGTGTTTTCTACAATTTCTAACACCCTTTTGATAGAAACATGTTTTGGCTCAGTTTACCAGAATTGGGATTGATTCACCTAGAATGGCGAATGAGTCCCACTAGGCCTAAATTTCAGTGTCAACAACATTTCAAATGTCATTTATATCCTCCTTCAACATCTTAGGTGCACACTTTTAGTTTGGTTCATTTCTGTTAAGTTTTGCATTCATTCCTAGTTCATTGTTGCATTACACAATGTGTTTTCAAACATCACTTGTTTCTTAGGTTTTGCTTTCATAATCAATCAATTTTTTTAGATTAGTTGCATTTATATCATATTTTTTAACCTAAATAAAATCATCCAGTCCTTTATTTGAATGAACGCTTACCATTTTTGGCCTAGCCTCTCTCCTTTTAGGTGAAAAAACCTAGAAGAGTTAGAGAAGTGTTTGGAGCCAAAAATCTACGGTTCATTTTGGTGAACTTTCTTTTTGAACATCTTATTTTCTGATTTGGAGTAAATTTTCATCCTAATCCTAGCTTTCATTGAATTTTCATTAGAGTTGCATTGCTTAATTTGCATCTAGGGTTTCAAATTTTTGCATTAGAAAAAGTGCATTTAGCTTGCATTTTTTGATACAATTCCCTTAAAATTCTCTAAAATTATGCATCTCCATCTTAGGTCAGCATCTTACAACATTAAACACATCAAAAACACTTCCAAATTTCTAAAAAATTTACAAAATAACTAGCAAGTTGGGACTCATTCGCCATGTTGGGCGAATCAGTCCATGTTTAGATTTTTAACTAACTATTATAGTATCAAAAACCTCATTTTTGTGCTTCCTAAGCCTCCTAGCATCATATAGTATAAGTATGGAAAGTTTCTATAATTTTTTTTTATGCAACTAGCTCCAAAACATCATTTTAGATTACTCATTCTTCAAATCACTTCATTTACATACATCCTTACATCTGAAAATGCTTACATTTATGTAATTTTCCATATCATTGATAAAAGTACTTTTCACTTTTGCATATACAATGTTTCTATTCCTAAAAAATTGCATAATTTTGTTAAAAGTTCTTTTCATTATTGCATATACATTGTTTTCATTCTTAAGGTGTTGCATACATTGGATAAGAGTGTTTTGTATCTTTGCATATACATTGTTCATATTGCTGAAGTATTGGATGAAATGGTTACATGTGCTTTTCATTCATATTCAAACAATCCTAGTACCTTGCATATGTAGACATGTTAAGAAACATTTTCTATCCCCTCCCTATGAGAGTGTTTTAGTGAAAGAGACTACAACTTGGGCCATTCCTAATGATCATACTTGTTCTTCTCATAATATCTCTCCTCTTGGTGATGAAGATATTTTAGTAGAAGAATCAATTAATGATAGTTTTGAGAATTTGAGTTGTTTCTCTCATTTTACCTCTCTTAGTGGACAACACATTCACAACCAACATAATACAACCTTAGATGATCATGACATAAACATTTTTTCTTCCTCTAGTATCTCTCCTAGTTGTGTAGTAGATACTTTGATGTTGGACAACACTAACAATGAAGGTTGAATGAATATCTTAGTTTTCCCCCTTCACCTAGGGAAACACCTCTTGAGGAACAAAATTCAACAATTGATCATTCCCCTACTTGCAATGAAGTCCTTTTATAAGAACCGACCTATGAATGTCAACAACATTCGGTTTGTTGTTCTTCTACAAAATCTACTCCTAGGGAGAATCTCCTGGTGCAAACACATATGAACATTGACTCATATCCTTCAACCACTAAACCTTCCCTAAGCGACGATACTCATGTGGCATTAGAATTTCCTTCACCAACATATCATGCAAATAAAGACAAATTTTTTGAGGTTATGACGACACAAGTGGGATCTCCTTTAATAAGTGAGATTCCTAAATCACCTTTTATTAGTGAAAAACACAAAAAATTCAGATATGTCTTGAAATCCATGATGCAATCTGCTCATAACAATGTTTTGTAGCCGCTAAGTTGTAACTTAGTGACTCAAACATCTAGAGGACCACACAACACTTCTACACCATTATCTTTTCCTCAAAAAGTACTTAGTGTTGAAGATCTTAAAAAGAATCCTGCTAATATATCTATATGGGAGCTCATTCACCTTTCACCAACAATCAAACTTATCTTCCATGAAATGTTGGAAATATAGAAGGAAGAGATCCAATCTTACATAAAACTGAATAATGTAACATCCTCCTCTCATTCCATAGAAGCCACTCCATCAAAAATCACATTTCCTAAACATGAATATTACCCTCACTTGAGATTCAAAACAAGAATGATCCCTTGATGATAAAGGTGATCATTAATGAAACTCTAGTTAGACACACTCTCATCGAAAAAGGATCAGAAATTAATGTTTGTAGCATGGAGCTCCTACACAAACTTGGCATGGACAAAAATATCATTCAACTTAATGATGTTCATATTTGTGGCTTTGACAATGCTTATAGGCAACCACTTGGGATGATCATATTACCTATTGAGGTCAGACCTGTAGTGTTGCTTACCTCTATTCATATCATGCAAGAACCCCTTCCATACAATCTCATCCTAGGGAAACCATGGATTCATGCTATGAAAGGAGTCCCATCTACCCTTCACCATTTCATGAAGTTTGAATACAACAAGATATACATGATTGATGCCGATGAGTGAAGCTATACATCAGCTGATCACAACACTTCCAACTCCCCTAATCCTTTCATTTCTCGATCAAAACTTGAACCTATACATGTTGATGCTAATTCTTCACCCACAAAAAAAATCTTTCATGATAATTGGGGGTCATTAGATTCTACACCTCCTTTCCATAACATTTCCAAAATATCACCCTCATGGTCCAAAGATTCATATACAAATGATTCATATTTAGACACAAGTTCTAGTAGTGTTTGGATTTTCACACCTACCTTTAAGGGAGGGTGTGCAATATCTCAATCCCAATCCACACAACCTTGTGTTCCATTCACTTAACTTATTTCTACCAAATCACCTCATGGTGGTGATGGGGGAAATATAACTCCCATCCCTCGTGCAACAATGACACATAATGATAAAAAGGATTTGTGTTCTTGTACAACAACCAATCCTTCTCACAAACACACAACCCCTTCATCTCACTTGGAAATTTTTAATGGTATCAGTTACAACCTTCCTCCTACACATGGATGCAATACACACATGAAAAATATGACATATCATACTTCTCTCCACTTTCATCAAAGACTTTACGCAACAATAACATTCAAACTCTCAAGAATTGTGGTGCTCTTCCTTGTATTGGAGCACCTCATTCCTCTACCTAATACTTCCTTTCATCCATTCCAATCTCACCCTTGTCCTACACTAAGTGGGGGAAAGGGGTTCGATAGCCTTGTCCTCATATGTCACTTTTCATTGTCTCTTTTGACTAATCGTTAACCTTTCATGAACTTATAAGAGAAATATTGGGATGTGGACGACATGTCTTAATATTGACTCGCATGTGACATATTACCATTTCTTTATGACGTAGCTTATCAGAAACATGTGACTTGGCATAGGGATTTTTGAGTAAGCTCTCATATCTTCTTCTCTCTTCTTCTACTTTAAAGTAATTTCTCACAAAATCGGTGCTCACAACTACTTTAAAGTGGGGGAATACATCACCACTCACATTTCATTATGTGATTTCTTTCTTCTTGTGATGCATCCTTTTCTTGGTGGAGTCATTGGGCTTGATTCCCTCCAAGAGCGTGATACTTCTTTTGACTTATCCTCTCTTAGAAACATTAAGCATGATGTTTCCCAAGATGAGACTTTGCATGAACAAAGAAAAATCTCTTTGAACAATCCTTACACTGTCTTGCATTAACAATGTCTATGAGTGTCAAGCAGACTAAGTTTTTCTTACCTCATGGAGCTTGAAAACCATCTTCCCTTGTGGAACCTTGTTAAAGTTATTAGGAGGTATAACTTTGATATGGTTGAGCAAGAAGCCCAACTAGCGGCATGAATTTTCCCCATAGCCACCTTTGTGTTTGTGAGTGCATACCAACTAGCGTATGTATCTTACCTTTTCAGATTTCTCACCCCATAGATAAGAAAAAGTTTCATGGCCCCAAAGTGAGTATACTTTTGGGATTTCTCACCTTGCGAACAACCAGAAGTTACATGGCCCCAGAGTGAGTATATTTGGGCCTTCTCACCTGATAGACCATCATGAGTTACATCACCCCAGAGTGAGTACACATTTCATTTTTGAACAAACAAGCCTAGATCTAATCCACAACTAGTTGGACAAATGATCGAAGCTTGATCCACCCTTTCATTTTTCATCTTCTCATTCTTTCCATTGCATGATTCTGTATCTTGATGGTTTTACTTAGGATCTTAAATCCTAGAGGCTTGGCCACCTCCTTTGATCTTTGTCATTCTTTTTCATTTGCATCTGTACATTTGGATCTCTCTTGAATGTCCACTTTAGTGTGAGTTTGAAGCAAGTTCATCCTCTCACTAAAGTGGGGGCTAAATGTGCCATAGAAAAAGGACCCTTTGCTTGACATGGGATTAATTCATGATAAATTAGCTTAATGAGGCCTTTATTTAGGTGTTTTGAGGCATTTCATGCATCCACACTAGGTCCTGGACCCTTGCAAATTGAATAACATGCTTTTAATGACGTCTTGTAAAGTGTTGTAAGATACTTTCATGCTTTTCTAGACTTAATAAGCCTATTTCTCCCTAATTCAATATTATAAAATGTGTTTAATAACATTATCACATCGATTTAGAAGTCTTGTAAAACAAATTTAATGATAAACTAGTGTTGTAATGTGTCTTGCACATTCACATTGGTTCTTGTCCCTTCCTAGGCTATGTGGACCTCATTTTAGTGTTATAAAGTGTATTTAATCACACTTTCACATTGAATTTTGTGTCCCAAGCCCTAATTAATCTTTACATCATCATTAATATGCCCCTATTGACCCATATTGTACATACTGAGGCATAATTTGATCAAATAACTGACATAGTCATCATATAAGCCTAATTTTCTTACTTCTTGACATTCTAGCTAGCAAAAATGGCCCCTATGGGACCCATTCACCATAAGTGGTGAATTAGTCCCATCTAGGTGGGACCCATTCACAATGAGTGGCGAATGAGTCCCATTTGAGCCATTTTGGGGGTTTGAGTGGGAAAAATTAGGTTTTAAGTTTAATATTTCTTCATGTTGGCCTTAAGGATCCAATTAATAGGTGAATTATGAGGATTGCCTATAAATATAAGTATTTTAACCCTAATTCATCATTACTTAACTTCATTCATCATTTTTCTTCCATCTCAAGTCAAGCAAGCTAGGGTTTTGTCATTCTAAGTCACCAAGGTAGCACTTTTTAGACATTCAAGGGCATAATCTTCATGTTTTGTTGTATACATTCAAGTTCAATCATCATGGAAAGGTAAAAAATCCATTGTTTCATGCTTCATTACATATTTTCATCATTTTGGCTTAATTACCTAAAAAGGGGTTTGACCAAGGCAAACCTTCATGCCTTAACATTCAACATTTCTTTTTCTCTTCTTGTGTGTTTGTAGATTTAGGTCCCTTAAAAACTTGGAAATAATTGATGATAAAGTTGAAAATTTATTCAAGTCTTCTCCTCATTCAACAAGTCAAAATATCAACAAAAACTCATTTTCAGACCCGTAAATTAGAGTTTTAGAAGTAGACACTTGTAGGAAGTCAAAGTGTAGATCGGTAGCTTCAGAATCCACCTTTGAAAATTTAGAAATTGAAAAGTGGACTCATTTTCCATGGGTGGAGAATGAGTCCCATTTCAAGTTCATTCTTGTGTTTTTCGCATTTTCTAACACCCTTTTGATAGAAATGGGTTTTGGCTCAATTTACCAAAACTAGGACTGATTCATCTAGAATGGTGAATGAGTCCCACCAGGCCTAAATTTTAGTGTCAACAACATTTCAAATGTCATTTATAGCCTCCTTCAACATATCATGTGCACACTTTCAGTTTGGTTCATTTTTGTTAAGTTTTGCATTCATTCTTAGTTCATTGTTGGATTACACAATGTGTTTTCAAAAATCACTTGTTTCTTAGGATTTACATTCATAATCAATCAATTTATTAGCTTAGATGCATTTAGATTGTCTCATTTATCTTAAATAACATCATACACATCTTAATTTGAATGAAACCTTTACCATTTTTGGCCCTACCTCTCTCCTTTTAGGTGAAAAACCCTAGAAGAGTTAGAGAATACATTGGAGCCAAAAATTTACAGTTTAGGTTATTCTATGTAGATTTCCTCTTCTAGGTTTCCATTAAGGAATGAAGATTTAACATCCATTTGATATACTTTAAATCCCTTATACACTGAAAATACAAGAAACATTCTAATTGCTTCTAATCTTGCTATAGGTGCAAATGTTTCTTCAAAGTCAATGCCTTCAACTTGTGCATATCCCTTGCACACTAATCTTGCCTTATTCCTCACAAAAAATCTATCCTCATTGAGTTTTTTTCTAAACACCCATTTTGTACCAATTACATTTTTTCTTAGGGGTCTAGGGACCAATTCCATGTGTTATTCTTCTCAATCTGATTTAACTCTTCCTCCATGGCCTTTATCCAACTCTCATCGTTGCTAGCTTCTAAGAATATTTTTGGCTCAATCTGTGATAGGAGAGAAAAATTTCCTTGTTCCTTATTCTTTGCAAGTTTTCTCCTAGTTAGCACTCCATTTTTGTCACTGATTATTTTCTATGTTGGATGATCCTTCTACACATACTTTGCAGGTGCTCCTTCAATCTCTGGTTCACATACTTCTTCCTCATTTTCTTCATCAACAATAACCTCTTCTTCATCTTCTGATTCAATCTCAAGGTTTGTTCTACTAGGCTTAGTTTGATTTATATCCTCATCAATCTTGACATTGATGCTTTCCACTATTTTGTGTAGCCTCTTACTGTAACACTTGTAAGCTTTTCTTTGGATGGAATATCCTAAAAATATGCCTTCATCACACCTTGAGTCAAAGCTCCCCATATTCTCATCTTCTATTTTTATGTAGAATTTTCTACGAAATACTTTGAAATACTTGATAGATGTAGGTCTACCATACCATAGTTCATATGGAGTCTTGCTACAGTTTTATCTTAAAAGAGCTATGTTCTAAATGCATACTGTAGTGTGAACTACTTTCTTCCAAAATGTGTCTATCAACTTGGCCTCACTCAACATTGCTCTAGCCATATCTTTAACTATTTGGTTCCTTCTTTCAACCACTCCATTTTGTTGTGGAGTTCTTGGTGCAGAGTATTGACTCTTAGTTCCATGGTCTTCACAATACCTACTAAATTTACTTGATGTGAATTATCCTCCTCTATCTAATCTTAGGCACTTAATTCTCCTACTCATTTCCTTCTCAACAAGCTTCTTGAATATCTTAAACTTATGAAATGCCTCAAACTTCTCTTTTAGAAATGTTACCATGCCATTCTAGTATAATCATCAATTAGTAGCATGAAATACCTCTCACCTTGCAACCCCCTTGTCCTTGTGGGACCACACAGATCAATATGAACTATTTGCAAGGGTTTTGTGCTTGAATAATCCTTTGTTGGACACTTAACTTTTGTTTGTTTTCCTTGTTGGCATCCTTTACAGGTAGTGTTTGTGGGCTTGGTTATTTTGGAAAATTTCTTACTAGCCCTTTTGAACTTATTTTGACTAGGTTATCAAAATTGGCATGCCCCAATCTTTTATTCCACAACCAACTCTCATCTACTTGACTTATTAGACAATTTTGGCCTTTTACTTCACAAAGGTTGTAGAGATTGCTATCAGTCCTTACTCCTTGTGCAATTATATTACAATTCTTTCCTATCTTGCAGCCTTCATAATTAAATGTAACTTTGTAACCATTATCACACATCTGGCTTACACTTAGAAGGTTATGTTTCAACCCTTCAACATAAAGGACATCTTCTGTCTTATTCTTCCCATCTAGGCTCAATATTCCTTTACCAAAAATCTTGATAGCAATATTATCACCTAATTTTTATTAACCTTCTTTACACTTCTTGCGTTCAATGAATTTACTTTTATGTCTAGTCATATGCTTGGAGTAGCAACTATCAATTACCCACAAATTTTGTTTCCTTGCATGCAATGCAGTCCGGAAATCATAGATTGAGTAGGACTCTACTCTTTTTCTTGCCACACTTTCTTAGGTTTATTTTCAATATTCTCTCCCTCTTCCTTAGGAACCTTAGATTCCTTTTCCATTTTGGGGGTTGTGTTCTTCTTCTCAAATTGAACATTTGGTCTTATAAACTTTGTTCTATAGTTTCTAGCTATATGACCAAAATTGTTGTAGTTGTAACAAATTGAATTCATATCAACTAAGGGTGCAAATTTTTTTTTGCTTAAATAATTTGTACTCCCCTTGGGAATGACTCTACATTCTCTATCCCTATGACTAAACTGATTACATATATAAAAATATCCATGTGAAAGTATGAAGAATACCTAGTCATAGCATTTCCTTGAGTCGGATAAGGTGGTATTCTTTGTCTTGGCCTTCTTGGATCACTTACTCTTGTAAATCCATCAACATCTATTCTTGTCATGTTCTACTTCTTCCTTTGTTGATCATAGATTGATTGGTTATTCTTCGTGTCTACCACTGGCTTATTTACTTCATCTAATTTCTTCAACTCAACAAACTTCCTCTCTTCTCCATCAACATCTTCCTTACATGATTTCTCACCATTTGAACTTGACTTTTCTTCTACCCCAAATATTTCATAAAATTTTACAGACTCATTGACAAAAGTAACTCTTTCCTTTCTCCATCCCTAATCTAGATTTCTCTTTGTTAGAGGGCTTCTGAGTACTCAATAGCTCATCCAATATTTATGATCCACCTTTTAGCTTGAACCCTAAGTTTTTAACTTTCTCTTTAGCTTTCTCTAAATCCTTTCTTAAGGAAACTACTTCTACCTCAAGCTTCAAGCATCTATTTATTTTAGATCTTACTTTGGATCTCATCACTTCTTCCATTCTTTGGGCTTCCTCCACTTGAAGTTTCAAACTTACTACTATCTGATTATATTCCTCAAGCTCTTTAGATACCTTCTTATTCTCTGTTTTCAATCCTTCAGCTTCATCTCTCAAAATATCAAGATCTTCTAAGGAAAAAATAAGTTCAACTTCTAGATCAATTCTAGCTTCTTCTTCACCAAGATGTTTTCCCATACCATGCTTTTATTTCATTGAGACCTTGGCCATTAAGAGAAATTCTTCCTTTTATTCTTCCATTACAAGAGCATGATCTAGATCATCATCTAAACTATCATTAGCATTAGATGAATCACTTTCTTCTTGAATATATAGACTCTTATTTTTCTTTCAAAAACTCTTCTTTATAGGATAATAGGTTTTCTTTGTCTTAAGGTCTTCTTATTGTATAGGATTATCCTTCTTGTAGGGTCACTTAGAAGAAAAATTTCCTATTTTACCATAGTCAAAACATTTGAAAGGTAACTTACCTTTGTACTTGCCAAATCCTCTCCTTAATCTTCTAATGAAATTTGCTTCTTCCCCATTAGTCTGTCCTTGTTCAGATGTTGTAGTTTTAACTTTATCTTTCTTAGGTGCTTCATCCTTTACTTTGTTTTAAACCTTGAAGGAAACTTCTTTTTTGGATGGTTCGACATCTCCCATCCTCATCTCATATGTGGTGAATATACCATGCAGTTCATTAAGAGAAAGTTTGTCTACTTCTCTTCCTTCCTCTATTGCTGAGATCTTAGAGTCATACTTGTATGTCATTGACCTAAGAACTTTTAGTACAACAAATTCTTCTTTTACATCTTTTCCATATACTCTAACGGAGTTTACTATATCATAACTCTCTGAAGATAGTCTGTAGTCTTCTCTTCTTCTGTCATCTTTAGCCTTTCAAATTTGGCCCTCAGTACTTGAATCTTGGCCAATTTTACCTTGCCATATCCTTCGTAGATCTTCTTCAATGTATCCCTAAAATCTTGTGCATTCTTATAATACATAACTTTTCTATGCACACATCTAGAAAAGTTGTTTGTAATAGAAAACCATGCTTTTTCATTGTTCTCATAATCTCTTTTAATTGTAGCATTAGTAGGGGTGTGGCCAGTGGTATGTATCCATTCACAACAGATATCCACACATAAAACCCTAATGATCCTATTTAAGTGTACTTCTTTCCACTAGGGCATCCGAAAAATCAGAAAAAATTTCAATTTTGATCGTGGCAAGTTTATTCTTTGAACCAACGCAACAAGTACATTGCTTCAAAGAGGGGAAAAATGTAGACATGCAAAATTAACATTGTGCATTCAATCAGGTTCATTCATTAACTAAACTAGATTTCACATTAGATCCATTCATCAATTAATCAGGTTCACTTCCATCCATTCATTAGGTAATCTCATCTCCTAAGGTCATTTATTTAAAATCAAATAAGTATTATCATCAACCTTTTAATAAATCAAATGGCCATTTAATCGAATCCCAAATCATATTACATCATTTTCTGATTTAAATAAATCAAAATATCCAAGTCCTAAAAGTCAAACTAACCTAATCATCATTAATTTAATCTAACCATGATTAAATGATAATCCTCACCACTTGCATTCTCTAGATATCTCCACTTGCACAAATAAATCAATTTATTGATTTATTAAAACCCTCATTTTCACTCAACATGGCAAGTTGATTTGTCCCTCCAACATTGCATTTATTGCTCTTTTTCTTGTCCCCCTCTCAGAATTTATTGCAAAATTTGAATTCAAATTCTCCCTCTCATGGGCACTCTTCCAAAATTTTGTACATCCATTGGCCTATCATCACTTGACAAGTGGCCTATTCTCATTGGTGGATCTTTAGTCCCACATTCACCCTCTTGGCCAATCTCTCATCAAGAAAATCTATAAAAGAAGGCCTTAATCCTCATTCATCCATCCACAAACTTTTGGCAAGGTTACTCTCTTGATTTGAGAACTCATCTTGCTTATCATGTCCATTTGCATTTCATCATTTTGGCTACTTAGCAAGGGTTGGGAAAGGGTCACTAGCACATGTGACACCAATCCACTATGGAATAGGTAACTTGTGGTTGCTTTCATAATGCTTTTAGTTTTATTTCATCCTTTGTTGCATTTTTAAAGCATTTGCAAGGTTTTTCATAGGAGTGTTTCTTGAGGGATTTGTAGGTGCTAACCCTTGTTTGAAGTTAGTGTTTGCAGATTTCAAAAGCACACTCACACCAAGAACCAACAACAGAGCCGCTGACACCATGGCTACAATTGGGTCTCTAGTAGACATCCCTCACAATGTGCCGAAATATGAATTTTTGATTGAGCAGCTTCTCGTTCCCACATTCAAGGTACCAGAATCAGAATATGTGTGTGAAATTGTTGGTCCTGGCGATCCTTGGTATCATGACATCTACACATATCTTCACATAGGAGTCATACCCGCTGACCTACCATCAAGCCTAAAATGAACCATTATCAAAAAACATCTAGATTCATCATCCTAGGTGATACCTTATACCGTATAAGCATAAAAGGTACCTTGTTACATTGTCTAAATGTTGAGGAGGCATTAACTACTCTAACCGAGGTTCATAATGGTACATGTGGTTCACACTCGAGTGGAATGACCATCGCTAAGAAAATACTGAGGATGGGGTATTATTGGCCCACAATGGAAAGAGAAGCGCATGATCATGCTAAAAGGTGTTTACAATGTCAGCAGCATGGGGATCTCATCTATCGTTACAGTGTCCCACAAGCCATTATCTCAGATAATGGGACACCATTCAAGAACCACAAGGTTCACGACTTGTGCAAGAAATTCAAAATCTAGCATCACTTCTCCACCCCATACTATCCCCAAGGCAATGGCCAAGCAGAAGCCACGAACAAAACCATCCTCAAAATCCTCAAGAAAACATTCAATGCCGTATGTCATGACTGGCACTTGCACCTTGATCCCGCCCTCTAGGCTTATCGAACCAACATCCACACACCCACTAGCGCCACCCCATTCTCCTTGGTCTACGGATCAGAGGCTGTACTCCCAATTGAGATTGAGCTCCCATCCCTCAGAATATCATTACAAAATCTCATCACTAATGAGGACTACTAGGTGTCAAGATTAAATGAGCTGGAGCTACTAGATGAGAGACACATAGATGCTTTGAATCATCTACAAGTCTATCAAAATAGACTCAAACAAAGCTACAACAAGAAGATCAGAAGCAGGACTTTCCAAGTCGGAGAATTGGTCTTAAAAGAAAATTAGAAGAATGTCCCAAATCCTAGCAGTAAAGGCAAGTTCGAACCCAATTGGTTAGGGCCTTTCATTGTCACAACAAGCTATAAATTAGGGGCATATCAACTATCAACACCTAAAGGGGAACCTCTGCAAGAGCCAATAAATAGCTCCCATCTCAAAAAGTTTTATGCCTAATTTCTTTAAGGTATAAAACCAAAAATCCAAAAAAATAGAAAAAGTCCTAAAAAAATGGTTACTTCAGTGAAAACCTGGCAAACAAGCATCTTGGTAACAACGAAAAAATCAAAAAAGCAAAAAATCCAAAAAAATTAGAAAAAGGATTAAAAAAATCGTCCTCTAGTGAAAACCACTTTGGTGGCACTTTGGGCAAGTACCTTGGTGAAAACCTGGCAAACAGGCGCCTTGTGTAAATAAGCACTTTCCATCCACCTGGACCTTTATGTCTTGATCTGCATCATCCATCCATTTTACTTCCATCATCCATCACATCCATATCTCCATACATCACTCATCCACTCGCATTCGTACGATAGCTTGGTCCTGTGTTCGTATCATGATCCCTCTTGGCACTACTTGGCCTATCCTCAAGGTCAGTTTGTCCAGCCTTTATCGGGGTAGTCTATTGCATCACGCTGGGGGCACATTCTCATCGGATTAGATTCTTGTACATTTTTAAAAGTCCTCAAAATCAGAAAATCCAAAACATCAGAAAATGAAAAAATCCAAAAACATTCAAAACATATCAAAATCTAGAAACAAGTCAAAAAGTCTATCAAAAAGCCAAAAATAAGGTCGTCTTGTCGAACTACGTCATCTCTGAGCTTGAATGTAGGAAAGGTTGATCTTTGATCATCCCCTGAGACATTTAGGTCAGTCCTATAGGAGTCCATCATAATAACCTGACAATTCATCATGTATATCATCATTTGTAAATCGGTCGAGTAGTCAGTCGAACTATGTGGTCTCTGCATGTATAAAGTAGGCAAGGCTAATCTGTTGATCAGCCCCCAAGGCCCTTAGGATAGGTCTTTAGGTTAGTCTTTTGGTCAAAATATCAGAAAATTCCAAAAACAATTGAAAAATTAAAAAAATCAAAACATTTCTAAAACCTTGAAAAATACCAAAAACAACCTCAAAAACATTGAAAAACATCAAAAACATCCAAATAATTGAAAAATCCATCCGCCTCATCTTGCTTGCACCTACAATAAACACCATTCATAATAAATTGATTGTCATTCTCAACCTTTGGTGAAACAGTTAGAAACAAGTCTAGCAGGTTAAAATTAAAACTCAAAAGAGTCAAGTGTCAAGTCTCAGTCAGTACATAAACAAGTTGGTCAATTATTTGTGTCGATAGTCCATCATCCAAACAGTCCCATATCAATCATCTGATAACATCATGTCCTAGGATGAATCCTTCCTACAAGGGGCATTATTTACCAGAAAGAACACTTTGGATAAACGAAATGATGTGCTGCCATCCACTAGCATGTCTTGGATGTATCCTTCCTACAATGGGCATTATCTTTTGGCAATAAGTTTCGGTTCTTATCCTTAAAAACGCATTCCCTTTCAACGTGCAAATTGGAGATAAATGCCATTGACTCAATCCATATGTTATTGCTTTCCCTTGGGATTCACATCTTTAGAGGTTTCTAAACATTGGATTATATCTCAATTTATCTCCTTAAGTAAGCAATAGGAAACCCTTTCCTTAAGTTCATTAAATTTCCACATAACATATCTTGTGGAGTTTGAAGAAATTAAGACATTGGACATCTTAGTTTGAAAACTTAATCAAAGAAAGTGTTTTTGGTAAAATAAAGCCATTAAGCAAAGCTAAGCAAAATGAATTTTCATGTGTGATTGGAGACTCACAAATCCCAAAGCAAAAATCATTGGAAATCCAAAAATGAATGTCCAAAAGAAATCAATCCTTGGTTACAAAGGTCTTTAGGAAGCATTTGCATGCTCTTCAATACCTAGGTCTAGGAAAACAAAGTGTCTTTTTTAGGTTCACCTAAGGATCAAAACAAATCAATCCTCTTTCATCCATCTTTCAAAACATCAAATCCATCTCACAAATCATCTTTTGGAAAATCTTGAAATTATCCTTGATACTAGGCTTTGTGGCAAAAAATCAATATCATCCAAAAACATTGTGACCAAGTCCTTGAAAACATTTATCAAAACACCTTTGGCTAGGAATGTGTAAATGCATCCTTTTGCATATCCTTAGTCAAAGTTATCCAAATCATCTTTCCTAGCTTAGTATATGTAGACGAATCCTTCTCCATATGCTTAGCAAAAGCTATCATCTTATTTGAATAGGTGTGGATAGATGCATCCTTCTCTTCACACATATTCAAATAGTCATCCTTTGAACGAATCCATCCCCTAGATCATAATCAAACATCTTAGGGTTCTTATTGTTCAAAATCCAAAAGAAAATCAAAATCAAAGTCAAGGAAAAAATCCCAAAACTGAAATCCAATCAAATCCAAGTCCTAAAGCCTGGTGTCTCATTCAATATTTATCAAAAGCCAAAACATTCATATCATTCATCATCATATCATCACCTTTGATCCCCAAAAAGAATCCTAAAAATTTCACTTTGGGACATAAAATAGAGATTAATCCAAAGAATCAAGAGATTCATCTCCCATATTCTCAAAGATTGATCCTCGTTTTATGGTTCTAACTAGATCTCAATACAAGAAGAGTATGGAAGCCAACAAAGAAACACCTGTTTCAAGTGATCTTAGACAAACCACTCCTAAAATGAATCCCATTGGGGATGGAAATCTCACAATTAGCCTTCCAAAATCATCGCAAAACCCACAAGAGGAAACCCAAGGGGAGGATCTTACCTTTGGAATGTCTCATGAAGAAATAGCTGAAATGCTCCAAAATCCAGACAACCATAGAATCATCAACATCATGATGAGATTTAACCCTTCGTTGTACCTACTTGAACTAGAAAAACAAGGGGCCAAGTTGCCTTTGGATTTTGATGTGAGCACTATAGTAGAGACATCTTTTCCACCAATCTCATCCACCATCCCCATTTCATCTACACCCCCATCTCAAAACGTCACATAAAATATCCCAAAAATCACAACATCATTTGCTCCAACTCAACCCAATGTTAACAAGGGAAACACATTTCTCAATACTCTTCAATCACATCCCCTTGTTAATAATCAAAACTTGGACGTAAACACCACATTGGAACAAAACATCCCCCATAATCCATTACAAAAAAATGTTCCTCTCACTCTACATTATGACCCATCATCAACATCTTTTCACGGAGCACCTCAAATTCCCCTCACAAATTCACAAGAGGAGGGAGACATCAACCAGGACCGAGTGCATTTTTCAACACCACAACACTCGCAAGGATTCACCCCTTACATTTCCACCTCTCCCACCATCACCATTGTCATCAACACCACTCCTTGGTTTAGGGCTTCCCCCTCTACCAAATATCAATCAAACCACTATCCCAAATATCAACCAAAGCATTATGGTAAATGCTCAAAACTTGTCATCAACATCACAACAACATGCGAAAAACACAAAAACAATTGCAACATCATCAAACACCCCACAACAATGCAAGCATGGTCTCTCAAGGGCCAATCCATCAATGATGCCATAGCACATCAACCAACACCATCCACAATCACCAATCAATACGACAACACCATCCACCAACCAAATAATCAACACATCATCATCTACCACCATTTCAAATAGGTTGTTTCCAGATTTGAACTTCACTCTTGTGGGTTTCGATGATGTTGGAAGGCTAATTGTGATATTTCCATCCCCAATGGGATTCATTTCAGGAGTGGTTTGGATAAGATCACTTGAAGCGGGTGTTTATTTGTTGGCTTCCATACTCTTCTTGTATTGAGATCTAGTTAGAACCATAAAGCGGGGATCAATCTTTGAGAATATGGGAGATGAATCTCTCAGTTCTTTGGATTAATCTCTATTTTATGTCCCAAAGTGAAAGTTTTAGGATGCTTTTTTGGGGATCAAAGGTGATGATATGATGATGAATGATATGAATGTTTTGGCTTTTGATAAATCTTGAATGAGACACTAGGCTTTAGGACTTGGATTTGATTGGATTTCGGTTTTGGGATTTTTTCCTTGACTTTGATTTTGATTTTGTTTTGGATTTTGAAAAAAAGAAACCCTAAGATGTTTGATAATGATCTAAGGGATGGATTCATTCAAAGGATGACTATTTGAATATGTGTGAAGAGAAGGATGCATCTATCCACACCTATTCAAATAAGATGATAGCTTTTGCTAAGCATATGGAGAAGGATTCATCTACATATACTAAGCTAGGAAAGATGATTTGGATAACTTTGACTAAGGATATGCAAAAGGATGCATTTACACATTCCTAGCCAAAGGTAATTTTGGTAATGTTTTCAAGGATATGGT
>VDFB02376270.1:0-46742 GCA_007258455.2 Sequoia sempervirens | reverse complement strand
TTTACTAACTTCCTTGGGAGGTACAATTGCAATTTCTTCATCATCTTCAATATCTAGGTCAATATGGATTGGTGAAGACCTTGTTAGTGGTATAGAATCATGTGCTAAGGGCGTTTCTTCTGTCTCCTTCTGAGGTATAGGCTTTTCTGGAGGAGCTTTTGCTTTAGCTGTTGGCTGCTCCTGTATAACTATGCCTGAGAAGTCTAACCTTCTTCTTTTATTTTTAGTCGATCTGCTACCCTTCATGCCTTCTTGAGACTCACTTACACCTTTCCCTTTTGATTGTGCTTTGGAAGAAGAGGGAAGTGTTCTTGGCGGCTCTGCTGCTGGTATGGACTTCTTCCTTTTGAGAACTAGGAAGACCTTGCTATGTTCGAGGACTTGCCCCATCCTTTCTTCGACTGAGAGGGATTCCTTATTAGCCCAATTGACTTGAGGAAGGGGCTGATCTTCAATTCGCTTCTGAGCATACATCGGGAGAAGCACATCCTCATCATCATCTGATAACCCTTCAATGTCCTCTAATAGGCAGTCTTTCATCTGGTGAAGAGTGAGCCTGTTATAACTACGCCTTCGCACCTCGAACTCATCTGTACAATTGGCCCAAAAATCTGAGAGCGGATATGTGAGCATAGTTTCTCTCAAGTCGACCAGCATAGACGCCATGAGGATCATAAGATCGTCTCTCGCTGTAAGGCTTGAGACCAAGTTTGTCTAACTCATCTCCCATGATTTTAGCATGTGCTGCTGTCCTGCATGTATAGATTCCCAGTCCCAATGGAAAATTCAGGACGGGTTTCTTTCTAATCCTCAAGAATGCGTGGACATCGTGTGCCTGCCTTAAGAACTCCATGAAGACAACTTCATTTGATGGGTACCTTGGTAGCATGAGTGGGGCACCAGAATAGCCATAGACTCTGAGATAGGTGAAAGTAGGAAATTGTATGAACCAATCTGCCCACTTCGCCATCGCTGTCTTGGCGACTGAAGATATACGGATGTGCAATTCATTGTCCAGGTCTCGCACTGTGTACATCATAAAAGCCTCATTCACCCTCTTGTAGTGATGTAGTGATTTCGTGAATTCCAACTGAGGATAGTAGTTGTAGATATGTTGTACGCTCAGTGATCCCTCAGTGTTCAACCCTCTAAATTGACCTTGGTAGGCCACTAGGTAGACTAGGTAAGAAACCATATGGAACTAATGATACTGGAAATACTCTGTTATCTGCTGATGGAGGTTGTCACTGATCAAGGTAGGCCAATCATAGAACTCAGTCTTCTTCATGATGTGGGGTATGGCGTAGAACATCCAAGGCTGAAACTTGGTAGCATCTTCTTGTCCAGTGACCTTGTTGAACAAGGTGATTATGATAGCAATGTCATCTTTGAACTCGCCTCGCCCGACGTTCTTAGGCAGAGTCTTATGCTTCTCCTTCATCCACCTTTGAGCAATCTTCTTCTTATATTTATCTTTGTTCATTTCCCATATTCTCACATTCGCCCTTTGAGATAGTGATACTTTCAGGCCAAGGGGGAATGGAGAAACATTTTTCGATCATGTCAGGCTTCAAACTGCAAATCAACCTGCCATCAACTGCTTGAATCTCCCTTGTAGCCGATTTGTAATGCTTGACGCAAGCGATTACGAACTCGAGGATTTGAACTGAAATAGAAATAGACGTTGCTGTGAGGAGTTCAGAGTGTCCCAAGTTTCTGATTGAAGTGTTGCCTGCGCTCTCCAAAGCGTGTAGATCAAACACTAGCTTGATGTGATGCAAGTCCGTCTCAGCTGTTTTGATGAAGTCATGGTAGAGAGTTGATTTGGTCTTGAAATCATTGGGAGTGTACTCCATTCAGAAAACCTTGAAGAATGCCTGTAAACTCGCCTAGGTTCTGACAAATTTTGAGCAACTTACTATTTTTAGAATGCTGGTTTTTCTTCCTCAAATGGACAATTTTTTGATTTTTTTTTTTCTGAGATATGGGTTTTGCTCAAAATTTCGTTGCAAGACAACCCAGATCGTCCATTTTTGAAAATTTTGAATTTAGACTGAAAAAGCAGCAAACCCTAATTTCTTCAATTTTTCATGTAAAAAGCTGGCTTTTGCGTTTTGTTTAGAACACAATTAGAAATGAACCTAGTTGATTAGATTTGAAAAACATTGATGGCTGATTGAAAAAGCAGCCAACCCTAAATTTGAAATTTTCTTGAAAAAGCTGTGAAATGGGTTTTCTTCAGAAGACTGATTTGAGAGGACCCAGATGATCAAAAATTGAATACACTGAGGATTTCACTGTCATGCAAATAAAAAGCAGCTGCTGCAACTTGAGAAAAATTCTTCAGAAGAATGAGATGACAAGACCCGGATGGCTGAAAATTGAAAATTTTGGCCTTCTTCAAAAATTTGATCTTCTGGATGAAAAAGCATGAAAAAGAAAGGCCTTATGCTGCTGGTCTAAGAAATTTGATGAAGGATCAACAAACTTGAGTTCTTGAATTATGAAAAATTCTTCAAACTTGCTGCTCCACTTTTCTCCTTTGAATGCCACCTACAAAAATAATGAATATTACATGAAAGAGAGGTGTTAAATAGACTTAGGGTTTGAAATAGGATTGCTTTCTTTTGCTTTTATCTTCAAAACCCTAAAATTGGCCTATTCAATGAACTTGGACATTCTCTTCCTCTTGCCATTCTTGACAGTTTTTGAAAATTTTGAAAATTTTACTAAGGCATTGAAAGTTTGGCGCCCTTCTTGGCTAGGGGCGCCCATTTGCTCTAGAGTTAGCCATTTTTTAGTAATTTAAAGTTCTCCCCTTCCCTCTGATCTTCTGAAGAAATCTCTATTCTAGGAGCTACGCTGATCCGATTGACTGGCTGACAGATTCACTGGATAGCTTGACTGAATCAAACAAAGTGATCTTGGAGGCCATATTGGTAAATTCTATCATTTCTAAGCTCAAAACCTTGGGCGCCCTTTCTTGGCTGGGGCGCCCAACTTGACCATACTTAGAAAATTTTCTTGTTTCTTCATTAACTCCTCTTCTACAGATGGTCTCGTCGGATCTAGAATTTCAGGCACCGGATTGACTGATGGTTGGGCTCGTTATGAAGCTGAGAAGATTCTGTCAAGGGTCTTCTAGGAGTGTTGATTGCAGAAAAGTCCATTAGAGGCCTCAAAAGTTTGGGCGCCCTTCTAGGCTGGGGGTGCCCAACTTCACCATACTTAGCCATTTTTCATAAGTTTCACCTTTGTTTTTGACTGACATTTAAGTTCTTGTTTTACCCTTTGTTTCGCCTCCTGCATCTGATGACTGCCAACTCCGATATACGTGCTGATGATCTCATTGGAAAGCCTGTTCAAATCTGAAGAAATCACGCTGGAGGTTCTACTGGAAAATTTATCTATTTAAGCCCTCAAAATCAAGGGTGCCTATTTCCTTTTGGGGCGCCCAACCCCTCCAGACTTGGCCATTTTCTTGATTTCCATCTTTCAGGGTTTGAAACCTTCATTCTGTACCCTCAACTTTGATTTGAATTTGCCGGAGAATGACTAGTCGGATGCCCTGACAAAGATATCCGCTGCGAAGCTGTTTGAATTCCAGAGAGATTGAGCACTTTAGCAAACCCTAACTGTTGAATTAGGCCCCTTAAAAATTTGGGCGCCTCTGGGCACCTGGGGCACCCAAAGTTCCTAGACTTAGTCAAATTTTGATGATTTTGATGTATTTCATTTTGACTTCTGTTTGGATCCTCCCTATCTGATCTCGAATCCCGGACGATTGGATGATCTGATGATTGCATCGTTGGATTCATTGCGGAGCTGGAAGAACATTGAGTAGCTTTTCTTGGAGGCTTAAACCCTAATTTTATCATTTGATGCCCTAAAAGGATGGACGCCTATTCCCTCTAGGTGCGCCCATGACAAGCCGTGTTAGAATATTTTTCACAGTTTTCACCTTCTTTCTTTGTTCTTCGTGCTTGCTCATCAACTCACCTCCTCTTTAGTGCTCGAGTGTTGAATCTGATGCGTGGCAGCTGACTGACCTCCATTGATGACCTCAGAGCTCCTGATTTGCTTCTAAAAAAACATAATAGACCCACTAGGGCAAAACTGATCTTTTTAAAGATTTTGATTGCACCAACTTGATATGGAAGTATTTTGAGCCAGTCAAAATTAGTTTGAACCCTAACGGACCAATTTTCTATTTTTAGAAAGTTTTGCCAATATCCGTTTCGAAACAAACCCAAAAAAACCCATAAAAAGTTACTATTTTTAGGAAATTTCTAAAAATAGCAGTTTAACTAAAAAGTAGGGATGAAAAACTGAGATCTGGATTTTGTAGATTAGGTCGCTCTGAGCAGACCTAGATCGTCAGATTTTGGAAATTTTACTTTTTTACCCTCATGCAAGACATGCACACCCAAATTTTAACCTTTTTGACAAATTTAGCAAGACTCTTTACTCATTTCTTCAAATTGTCTAAGTGTAACAAAAAAATTAATTTGGGGTACAACAAAACCGATCTTGGCTTTAGTCATTTTGGCACAAATAATTTTGTCACTAATATAATTTTGCAACCTCGTCACTAGTGACTGACAAGAGGTTGCTGATTGTCCTCCTGCCTCCGGTGCCTCCATCCTCCAGTTAAATTGCTACTTAGCAAATTTGTCTTTTGAACTCATTTCATTAGTTGTGAGGAAAGAATATATCCTCCCCCCTTGATGTGAACTTCTTACAAGGAGTGTCGGGTACCAGTGATCATGCTCTCCAATTGACAATTTTATTTATTTATAATTTATAACACTTTTACATTCACACATACTTTTGATGACATGAAAATTACTTAACTCTAGAAAATGGATCCTATTCTAGAATGACACAACTTGACTTTCACCCAAAATATTTCTATAAGAACTAATAAGACACCTAAATTAAATAATACAAAAAACTAATTTAAATGACTCAACTCTTTCACTTGAGGCATACCAACAGAAAACATTATGAAGCATAATAAAATAATGTATTTTTAAGACACCAAAATAAACAATAAATCAACCCACTGTTACCTAACAAAATTTACTTGACACCTACGTGCTGTATGCTCGGTGATTGATTATTTGGCATTACTGTTTCAAGCCATATGAAGAGATCACGAGAATGCTCAACATTTCCATCAGCGGCAATAACGCTTGTCAACATGGACATGAACAAATCTCTATTTTCAATGACCTCCGAGTGCTTTACAAACGCCTCTCTATGGCGTCCATGATTTTTCTATTAGCTGAAAGCTAGATCGACTACTTCTATGCATTGGTCTTCAATCAATTCTAAAGTTATTACATACCTTATTTCAACAAAACCGTAGGCTTAATTCTTCACACCCTCTGCATTAATGCATAGAGGCTTAGTGTATCAACTAGCAGATTACCCTCAAATAACATAAACACGCCTGGCTGCAAATGTAAAGACTGCATTGAAGATAGGGGGTATCACAATGGGAGAGCTGGTATGTCGAGCCTTTAATAATATATTTCTATTCTCTCTTCAATATTAGGATCGAAACACTAGATAAAGCCCAACTCTATTCAAAATTTAGCTCAATATGGAGAGCTGATCGACCTTACCAAGAAGCTCCTTCTCTTCTCAATGATTAAAATCCAATTATAGCATAGACCTTGCTTCATGTAGCATTGTATATGGCTGCACTAAAATTTTGAAATTACTTCTTGATCACAACATATCGACCCGCCTTTATCCACCATCAAAGGCAATATTCTCACCTCACAATAGGCGCTATGTTTATTCAGAATATGAGAAATATATATTAATTTAATCTTCAGGGAGATCAAGGCTGATTCTTTTCCAAACGCCACCAAGCATGAGATACAAATCTCATCGACAATCAAAAAATCTAGTCGACTTCTATGTGTAATGCTTCTATAGCCAAGTACAAAGAGCTTGCACGAAAGTAAGAAGGACAATGGTGCTTTGGGCAAGAACAAAGACAAATATCATGAATTGCCTCAGAAAACATAGTTTGAAAAAATGTGTTAAAGTTCATGTCGCAGCTATATCAGATCATCCTTGACAACAAGTACAGGGAGATTGACCTACACAAATGTAAAGGGAGAGATTGACCTTGCCAATTTGAATCGGCCTACACACAATATTCCTCGCAAGCTTCCTCCACACCCTTGGAAGGATGAATAAATCTCTTGATGTGTAAAACTCGTCTTGGTCGTAGAGCAACAAGCGATCTTAGAAAGGCTCAGGCTCTAGGCGCCATTTTCTAACGTTAACTCTACCAACATCACCAATTACATCAATAGATATATTATGCCCTACAATATGGGCGTTCAATATGCTAATATTCTCTCCTAGTCATAAGCGCAAAAGATGAACCTGCTCTGATACCATATGGAACAGAGTCAAATAGAAGCTGAATAATATTATACAAGAAAATGTTGTGCTTCTCCAATTTTCATTCAATATAGATTACATATATATAGGAGTTGTATTTCCTATATTCTAGGAAACCTCCTATAACAACTCTAAATATACGAGTTGTTTTAACAACTCAAACAAACACACTTGTACAACAAGATAAGTCTATACATATGACTTAACTAACCTAACAAATATTCCTAACACATAATAACTGTGAGTTATTAATTTAACTCACTTTACCTCACACTAACATGTGAAGACTAACATAAATTCCCAACACGCTGATATTTTCTGATTGTGGATGTTCTATGTCATTTCCTGGATTATTGACAATAAGGAACACTTTGACTAGGCTATGTTGTTCAACGAGTGTCTTCACCAACAAATCACAGGATTCCTTAAAATCCACGAGTTTCTCATGGTTTCTTTTCTGGTCTATTTAATTGTGTTTCAAGGCAATTTTAGAACTTTGAAGACCAATGGAACTCTTGGTGTTCAGCATATTCATGAATATTACTCACAATTGGAGTTCTCAAAGGCTGAATAGGATTTCAAAACGGTGAATGATCACTTCCTCATGAAGATAGTCAGAGACCTTGATAATGAGATGCACATTAAAATTTCACCAAAGGCAAAATTAGCAATGGAAAGTTGGGCAGATTGGTTCATTCAATTCCCCACTTTCACATATATTCGAGTGTATGGTTACACCGGAGAACCTCTGATGCTACCGAGGTACTTGTCAGACAAGGTCTTATTCATGGAGTGCCTGAGACAATCTGAAGAGGTTCACACTTTTCTTCGCAATCGACATAGGCTGACATTCACCTTAACATTTGGGTTAGGTATATACAAGTGCAAAACAACAACCGATTGCAAGTTAATGGCCAATGAGTTAGAAAAACTCCACCTCAAGTATCTCATCGAAAGGCATTCCTATGATCGTTTGGGTCATTACTCAGCTTGGTTGGAGCGAAGTAATTCGCATAGGCCAACACTTGAGGACTTTTGGGTCAACTATGAAGATGAATTTGAAGTGCGCTGACGTCATTACTAAAGACTTACTCTTCCTCAGCTTGCTGATTTCCTATCAGAAGATGTCGAGGGTTTGTCAAATGATGATAGAGAGGTGTTACTTAGCACATTTGTCAAGGATCAAGTTGCTCGCCAACTAGATTGGTACGCTAGGGAGAGTACTTCAATTGAGGACTTGTCGAAAGGAGTTATCAAAGATAGCATGTACTTCTTGGACAGCAAGAGAAGGCGAAGGACAATTCGAATTACAAAGCCGCCAGTGGGGTTTTCTTCACTACCTTCTACCTCAAGGGCGAGGCCTTGAGTTAAGGTCTGAAGGTGTCAGAGTTAGTGGGAATACGAAGGGAAGGAGCACTAGTAAGCGGAAGCCGATTGAGAAGCGCCAAAAGTTCTAGTAGAGTCAATGATACAAGCTGAAGTCGGTTCTTCGTCTCTTGGCTCTCCATTTTCACCACAATCACCTCCCATTGATATTGACTCAAAGCTAGAATCATCTATTCGGGAAGCCTCAACGCCAGTTGATCCACTAGTTGTTGACACAAAAATAACAGTTTCTCCTCGAGAGGATAACATTGATCATTCATGTTGGCTCGAGAGGTCTTTGGGAAGATGGAGGTGAAAGCCTTCATATCAGCTTGATCTATGTGAGTTTGGTAGTCCTTAGTAGGATAAGTCAAACAAGAAGATCAAAAAGCAGGTGCATATAGAGAAGACTCCTAAAGCAAAGATCGTTGTTGAGGTTGCTACACCACTAGGGGGCAAGAGCCTAGATGAAGTTGAAATTGGTGATTTCACCTTCGTCAAATCCAATCCTGGCAGGAGCACTCGGAACGTGGACGTGAGCCTTTTCAAGGTTGCTGCAAGTAATCTTGAAGAGCGAGTCATGAAGGACAAAGAAGACAAGGCAGCCCTCAAGGCTGAAATCAAGCAACTCTGGCAGTATATCTCCAATCTCATTCATGGAACCTCGACCGTTGCAGCCATTCTTCCACAACTTCGAGACACCTGCAGATCAGCAAAAACTTTTCTGTTAGTCAATCGTGGGAAGCTCTTAGACAACTGGATTGAAGATTTCATTGTTGCAGGCCAATACCTTCTCAGAGAGTTATATCAGTTAAGGTACAAGGCACATGATCTTCGTTAGGGGATCCAACAGCTTGAATTGTTTGTAGTAGAGTGCAAGCCAAAGGATTTGATACTCATATCTCAGTTGGTAGTTGCATACGACAACGTTGTAGCAGATGAGGATAAAATATTAAAAGGAAGCTTTTCTCTTGGAGAGAACAACACCTCTTCAAAATGGAAATGTATGAGAGAATCTCTACAAGGATGGTTGCGTGTAATGTCCCCTTCTCAGTTGTGATCATTTCAGTTGACCGTTGGCCTATTCCGGAGACCCGTAGGCTACGCGGATGGTGAAATTAGGGTTTCCTGGTTTTGAGGAGGTTTTTGCTTGAAGTTTGGAATTCTGATTGCGCATTCTTTCTGGGTTTTCAGAGAGCTTCGCAGTGGTCTGTTCAGTTTGGCATTCCGAGCAACTTCTCGAATTTACTAGTTTTAGTAAATTCTATTTTTTGGCAGTGGACAGTTTGGGTTCAGTTTAGTTGGTCCTCTTCTTCAGTTGTTTCAGCTGGCACTTCAGTTCTTGGCCTTGGGCGCATATTTCTTGGAGAGATAAGTATTTTCATTATAATATTATATTTTAATATTATACCCCCTTGCCTAGTAGTACAACTTTAAGTTGTTTTTAAAAAAGGGGACTTTGAGGGTCAAGGCGCCATGAGAAAAATTATATTTTAATGTCAAAATTGAGCTTAAGGAAAAAGGACGCCCTTTTGAGGGATTTAACTTTATTTTTAAAAAGTGAAATATTTCAAAGGTGATATGGGGCGCCTTCTTTTGGAGGGAAAAGGTGAATTTGAAATTAGGGTTTGGGCGCCTTCTTGAAGCTTCTAGATGTTTCTCTCTTGCCTATTTAATTAGGCCTCAGCTCTTAATTTGGGATCTTTTGTCTACTACACCGTTATGCTGCTGAATTGTCTTCAGGCACTCGCTTCGAGGGAAGCACACCTCCTAGCATTGGCTCATCTTCTTGCTTGAAAGATAGCAACTAGTTGAGAGGTTAGCTTGTAATTGGTTGTTTGCATTTGTAGTTGAGTTCTATTGCATTTGGTAGATGTTATCCAAGCATTTTGTCATGTTTTAGAGTTGTTGATGTTGCATAGCTGTAGGCAGTTTTCATTCATAAATCAAAAATACAAAAAGATATTGTTCTGGGTATCCATCATGTCATCTTGTCTACTTGGGGCGGCCCACTCTGCAAATTTGTAGATTTTTACATGCTGTATTTGATTTTATTTAGTGAAATTGCCCCCTTAAGAGGGCCGTACCATTCTGCTGAGGTCTTGGAGTTTGTGCAAATTAATGTGGGGTTATTTGGAGTGGTTATGGGCATTTATCTTGGGCGCCATCATTTATAGATTGATTTGCACTTGATTTCACGTCAATAGGGTGTGATTAGAGTGAGATATGAGCATTTGAGTGAAGGGTTGTTTGCAGATTTCACCATTTCTGTTGCAGGTCTGATAAAACAGCATTAAGGAAATTGTCCCTTGGGTAGGGATTGAGCATTGAACATTGTATCAGGACTTTGGAAGACAATCTACATAGTTGCAGCAATGAAGACATGAAAAAACTCTTGATTTGAATGATCTTTCTCATAATTTGTAAGCTGTTAGTAGTACTATCAGCCTTTCTTCTTTATCTTGCATTAATCTTTTGTGCATTCCCACTGAATAAGTGGAAGAGGCTGGCTTGCTGCCTATTTGCTTTCAGTTGAGTAGTCTAGGGACCCTCTGACCATATGCTCGCCAACACTCGGCGCCATTCTTGGTTAAGGTTACATTCTGTTCTACATGCATTGATCCTTTGACCATATGCTTGCCATCACTCGGCACCATTCTTGGTTAGAGTTCCTTTCAGTTCTGCATTTGTGTAGATCCTTTGACCAATGCTCACACCTTGCCCACATCGGGATCCTGGTGTACATTCTGGTTAGAGTTACTTTCCGCATCGTTTTGGTTTATGCTAACCTTAACGGGTGCGTGTTGCATTGTAATCATTTGTGAAAATCAAAAAAAAAATTGGTTCGGTTTGTTACATTGCGCTCAAAGAGGATGTTGCTGGAGCTCTCAAACTCACCAGCGGGTTTATCACTCAGATCTCGTGCCACTATCTTCGTGAGGATGGTACATATTTTGAGCTTGATGTAGTGCAGATTGAGTTCAAGAAGCTAGTTCGTGATAGTCTTGATGGAGATCCTGTGGTGTCCAAGTTGGATCACTTCTCAGTGATGACAACTAGTTTCAACAAGGCAATTGAAGAGGTTAGAGAATGCCAGAGGATGATCAAAGATGGAGAGGAGTTGAGCACGCAGTCTATCATCATGGATTGTGTCAAAGTGCTAGAAGATGAGACAGTCAACGAGTTGATAGACGAAGTGATAGCCCATGATGGCTTGGAGTAGATAGACAGTTGCATCCTGCAGTTATTCCTGAGGATAGAGTCAGAAGCAACAGTTAACTCGACATCATTCTTGAGTTCTAATTGTTGATGTTATGCATGTTTATCTCATTCTCGGAGATATCTTTGGAGGAGGTCGGGCTTTCAGTTAGGATCCAGTTAACTGATTTTAGTTATCAGGTGACTTTCATTTCAATAAGGACTTGCATGTTGCACATGTCCATTTAGTTTAGTTTTGTTTCGGTTAATTGATGGTAGCTTTCCAGTTAATTGTATAGTTTCATTCATTTAGGTTTAGCAATAAACTCTTGCATGCTAGCAAGACTGGTTGTAAACTCAAGGAGATTTTAGGGTTCCCCACTCCTTGAAGTTCTATAAATAAGAGCACCTTTGCTCATTTGTAATTAACTTTTGCGCGTGATAGCATACATGCTGAGCCCATTTTGCCTGTAGTATTGCTATTCAATATTTGTTCAAGAACTTTTATTGTGATAATAAATTGCTGAGCCGCCTTACCTGAATGTTATTATTTTGTACTTGTTCACTTTTGTTAAATATAAAGCTGGTTGATCGTTTATTTGTGTGATAGGTCCTTCATACAATTTGCTGTCCTAGGTTATATTTGTTTCTAATAAGCTTGTTTCATATCTACACCTCGGATAGGAGTCCCTTCTCCTTGGGAATTTAGAAATAAAGTTTATCGTGTGATGTTGTTTCTAGTAAGCTACTTTTAGCCTACACTTTTGATAGGTGTTTCGCCTCCTTAGGAATCCTGAGAGAAAATTTACCGTTTGACGTTGTTTCCAATAACCTTTCTTCCAACCTACGACTTGGATAGGTGTCCCGCCTCCTTGGAAATCCTGACTTAAAGATTATCGTATACCAATTGCCTACTCCTAATTCCTCTTGCTTTGTTTATCTAGAGGAGTTAGGATAGATTAAGCATTAAGTTGTAGTTAAGATCTGCAAAGCCAGAGAAAATCCTTAGCTGCAATGTATTCGTTTTCTTAACCTTGTGCCTCTTCCAGCTGAGTCAAAAAGATAGGATTTATACTAATTTACTTTTTCACACATATCAACAAAAGAGGGAGCTTCCCCTCCTAATTTGAAGAGCAGTCATTATGCACTGTGCATAGTTGTCCGTTGCCAATATGCACTCCGAAGGTGCGAATTGTAACAACAACATATATCTTATGTAAGAAACTTGGAAATGGCATTGTGATCACTCAAGGAAGAAGGTGGTTTGATGGGATATGGGCATTGGAGAAAGGGCATATAGGGTGTGTCCAACTTAGAGTACAAGGTATACTTGAGATTGTCTTAGCTAGGGCTTTGTGTTGAGTGGTTTCTTTGACAAGTGGTGTCTTTGTTGAGCATGTTCTACATGTGTTCTAAATAGAACTATTCCTCTTGGAGTGCGTTATAGCTAAGAGGGCCTAAACCACTGAGATCTTGTGGTGAGTTGTCTTAGATAACAATTACTTGAAATTTGATTTGAAATATAAGTTTTGAATGTTGATGATAACAAATATAAATTTGTACTGTTATTTTAATATTGAATTTCATACTCTAGATGTTTATTTGTATATTTATTCAAATGTCATTTTGTGAAAACATTATATTGTTTTGGATATGGGAATTGACAAGTTATACATTTGAAATTCCTATTAACATTCAATGTACATTTTTTACAACAGGCTGGAAGGGATCTGAACTTTCTCAGTTATGCGACGAGTTTTTGCTTCTGTATATGTTGTCTTTTGTTACTGGTATGGACGTTTTATCAATACTGCTTCACATGCTCTTGCAACTAACTTTGGTCCATCAGGATTCTTAGTATTGCATCCTATGTTTATTTTTATACTAGACTTGATGCACCTAATTGATGTAAATAAACATGAAGTATAAATGCAAATGATAAAAGAAACAACAAAAACATGGTCCTTTTAAAAGAATAAATTCTAAGCATGCATGTATGTGGATCATAGTTGGAAAACTCGGACTCGCCAAAATCTCGGCAGACCCAAATATTTTGAGTCAGCAAAAACTTGGAAAGAAAACTTGATAACTTAAAAAATTTGCTTAAATTTCATTAGAAACACAATTTTTTTGCAAAATTCAATGACAAGATGTATCTAATGAGTCCATACATGAGTACAAAAGTGTTTTCTATTAAATTTGATTGATTCAAATGCAAATTGAGTACAAAAGTGCATCCTCATATAGAATCCTGATGGTTGATAGCCTAATACAATAGATAGCTGACAAAAAGAAAATAGTAAAACTAAAAGTAAATACAACATTTAACATCTTCCTCTTCCCTAATCTAATGAAAACTAGGGGAAAGGTAGAGGTTGTAGTCCTTGGAGTAGACTTCTCATTTGGCATGGAAGGAAGTGGCTTGACCTCCATCTTGGTAGTAGACGACAATGACTCAGCCTCATCAATGTCATCCAATCCTACATCTCTTGCTGCACCCACCTCCTCCAATGCCTGGCACTCAAAATCAAGAATCTCATCTTTAGTAAACAATGGAGGGTGCTCATCCCGCCCTATCCAATCGCAATAAGGATCTATCTCATCCAAATCAATGGGATCATTTGATTTGTCCTCTACCCTTCTTGTGTGCGGTTGAAGGTTGTATTGCACAAATACAAGGTCATTAAGACGTTTTTTACCTAATTTGTTCTTCGTGTTGATGGCCTCAAACAAGCTCTAATTGTCTCTAGTAAGATGCATATTTGATCAAATTATTGAAGAGTTAGAAAGCAAACTCAAAACATATTTGATCAAATTATCAATAGTAAATTTGAAATTTGTAACCCTAACTTGTAAAATGCATGTGAAATAAAGACTCCAAATTTTATACTTGGTGTCTGAGTGGTTCTTCCTTGGATAGATAGCTCTGAAGAAAAGAGCCTACCCCTTCCAGTCATGTAACTTTCCAATTCTTGGACAATGAGGTCTCTCACCTCAACTTGGGGTGTCATCCTCTAAATGGATGTCGTGAGGCCCTCCATATCCTCTCCATTAGGATCTGAGAAGGTAATTGAATAGAAAAAACGAGGGTTGAGGAAGTACTTTGTTGCATTGTAATGTCCCTTTAAAGTAGTGATCAGTGCAGTTGACCGTTAGCCTATCTCGGAGGCCCGTAGGCTACTCGAAAAAAAAATTAGGGTTTTCTATTTTCTAGGGGGTTGTTGCTTGGAGTTTGGAGTTTGATTTGTAGATTCTTTCTGGGTTTTCAGAGAGCTTCGTAGCGGTATGGCATACATGGTGTTCTGAGCAACTTTTTGAATTTACTATTTTTAGTAAATTCTATTTCTAGCAGTGGTCCTGTTGGCTTCAGCATAGTTGGCTTTTCTCTTCAGTCAGTTCAGTTGGTTATGTTGAGTTTGGCTTTTTGGCTCAATTTTTGGAGAGATAAGGTATTTTAATTAATAATGTTATATTTTCACTTTATGACCCTTGGTCTAGTGATATAACATAAAGTTGTTTTTTAAAAAGGGGTCTTCATGGGTGGATACCTCATCAGGAGGTGGGTTTAATATTTCCAAAGGTTGGAAATATGACTTATAAAGTGGACGCCAACATGGAGAAAAAGCATTGTTTTATTTAATCAAATATTACACTTCATGAAATGGGACACCAACCTGAAGAGGGAATAGAGTCAACTTGAAATTTGAATTTGTTTGACTCTTGGAGATTGGGCGCACTTTCTAGAGGCTTCTAGAAGTTCTTCTCGAAATCTATATAAGGAGAGGTTGGTTCTTCATTGGGATTATCTCTTGTCTACACTAATGTTATGCTGCCGAAATGGTGAGTGAATAGCTTCGAGGAAAGCATACCTCTTAGCCTAGGTTTGACTTCTCGCTTGAAAGATAGTAACTAGTTGAGATTTTTGGTTGTCCTTGGTCCTTGAGAGTAGTTGTGCAATTTGTAGTTGAGTTCTTGCATTTTCTGCCAGTTTTGGAGTTGTTGGTTTAGTGTAGCTGAACATTGTTTTTGCTCATAAGTCAAAAAATAAAAATAATCTTGTTCTGGGTGTTTCATATATGCATTTTCCAGCTAGGGGCGACCCTTCTTGGCAAGTTCCAGATTTTTTAATTAAGAGTTGGATTTTACATCGCAAAATCGCCCTTCCAAGAGAGCTGTACCTTCTTGTGGTGCCTTGGAAAAGCATGCACAAAAAAATATACTTCATTTGTTTGCAGTTTCTCAGTCTTGACATGGTTGCCATCATCCTAGAGTTCATTTGCATCAGGTTTGAGCTCATTGGTGAGGTATTGTGAGTTTGGTGAGCATTTTAGTGAGTTACAGAGTTGCTGGTTATGCATTTTCAGTCAATGTTCAGTCATATCAGATTGTAGGAGTTTGTCATTGGAGTTGGCTTTGAGTCTTGGAAGTCTTGTTGAGCATTGGAGAGATATTATACAATATTGCGGCATTGATAGACTTCTAATCTTGTGTTCTTGGCAGGTATTCTACCTCATTGTAAGTTGAACAATAGTACTGTCAGCATTCTTATTTTCTTGCTAAGCACTTTGTTTTTCCCACGATTGTGGAAGAGACTGGCCTTGCTTCAGTCTTTCATTTCTGCATTTACTTTCTTGTACTACTCGCTAAAAAGTGGAAGAGGTTGGCATGCCGCCTAGTTACTTTCTGTAATGCATTATAACATCATGTTGCCGATCGACTGAGCCGTCATCTAGTTCATGGATCCTCTGACCATATGCTCGCCCCTCCTCCCACATCGAGTCTCAGGGCGCATTCTTGGTTAGAGTTATTTTTAGTTCAACTATCTCATAAGGATCCTCGACCATATGCTCACACCTTGCCCAACATTGGGATCCTGGTGTACATTCTTGGTTAGAGTTACTTTTCGCATCATTTTGGTTTTGCAGCTAACCTTAAAGGGTGTGTGTTGCATTGTACTGTTATAAAAAAAAAAAAAAAAAATTGTTCCGGTTCATTACAGTGGTATTAGAGCCTTGATTCTGCCATCCTATGCCCAATAGTGTCAGTTGACAGATGAGTGACAGAGCCCATAGATACTACACTAGAAGTCAGGCAAGAAATTAGTCACAGTTTTTGTCAGTTCTAGAGGCAGACACTCTTTTAGAGGCTTTGAGAGAGACTGGTAAAGTAGTAGGAACCGGTAAAGCAATTGAGAACATGTCAGCTAATCTTAGGCATACCATGGAAGAAAGGGAGAACATAATTGAGGAGAAGTTTGATGGGATGATTGACATGATGTCACTGTTGCTTGCAAGAATGGATCAGCAGGCTACTCAGAATCTACCCCACCAAAACAATGCTACAGGTGAAAATAATGGTGTCAATGGAAACAATGGCAATGGGAGAGACAGGACTATTGGCCAACATGAGGCCACCTCTAGAGGATTAGCCTCTAGGTCACTCTTTCCTACATTCACTCAGAGGGAAGAACCACAAGTTGAGGCTGCAATTCCTTTTGTAGATGATGCCAGACAAGCCTACATGGAATATGCCACCTTATCCCCTGATCTTAGAGACCAATGGTCCTTTGATCAATTCTTGAATCATAGGAACAAAAGAAATGGTGGAAGAATTGATAACCGAGGTCCTATGGCTCCTAGAATTGACTATCAACAAGCCCTTGGGAAGGTGTCTTTGGCTCACTTTGATGGAAGTGAAACGTGTTCAACAAGGTTGTGGGTCCAAAAGATGGACAACTACCTCTCACTAAGGCCCATGCCTGAAGAAGATGCCATAAAATTTGCAACATTGCATTTGGATGGAGCTTCCCATGAGTGGTGGTACCATGGTTTGGTCACACTTGGCCACAACCTCATTCAAACCTATGATGAGTTCACCAATAAGTTGATTGAGAGGTTCAACACTAAAGATCTAGAGGTGAAGTTTAGGGAGCTTCAACAGCGGAAGTAACATAGTTCGTTGGAAGCATACATTGGAGATTTCCAAAGACTTTCTGTGATGGTGCCCAACATCACGGAAAGAAGGCTAGTTGTGTTGTTCTCAGAAGGATTGATGGAACCATTGAAGGGATGGGTTAAGGCATTCGATCCACCAAGTCTTGAAGAAGCCATCAAGAAAGCTAGAAGCATGGAGTTGTTGGCTCCTAGGCCTAAATTTCCACCCAAGCCTTTTGCTCACGAGAGGGATAAGAGACATTCTTCAAATTAGCACAAGAAATTCCCTTCTAGAATGGATGATGAGCTTCGTGAGAAGCTTAGAAAGGAAGGAAAATGTTACACTTGCAAAGAACCTTGGTCAAAGGGACATAGATGCTATGGACGTGGTCATTCTAACCACATGGAGGCCTACTTTGATTTTGGATCAGAATCAGATCACTTGGAGAAGCGATCTGATTTTGTTGAAAGTGAGGAAGAAAGGGAACCAGAAGAGGCTGAGGATGAGCAAGAAGGTGGGGGCACATTTTCCCAACTCTCTAGTTTCCAGAAAAATGAATCTTTCAAGGTCTGTGGCATGATTGGGAAGCATTGTATTGTTGCCTTGTTGCATTGTATTGTATTGTTGGCCTCTCCACATGCATTCAAAGGATGATACCTGAGGTTGAGGTGAGAGGCCTTGTCATCTCAAAGTTGTAGAATTATAAGCAAGCCAGGGAGAGGCTCTTTTTTCGCCACTAGCTATTTGAGGAAGATCCTCCCAAACACCAGGTAAGAAAAATCGAAATCTCAAATCTTGCAAGTTACAAATCATAATTATCAGTAGAATATTGTTTATATACAAATTGTTGAATATCTTATTTGTAGGTTCTTAGTGAGAAGATTGGGGTGGAAATACTCCAAATATCCAAAAACTAACCCTTTGAATTCTCTCTCAACCTTGTGTTTCAAGCTGTGAGCACAATTGAAGTTTGTTTGACACCGTTCACATGAAGAAGCATAAAATGTTGACTCAACAATGCTTCAATGGCCTAGTTTTTGTGCAATACAATCTTTAACTTCACACAAGAAAGGTCGAGGACAAATTTGAGTGGGCTATTGATTTGGATGAGTTTGATCCCTATAGTGATTGGACTGTGTAGGATGATGAGCCCTCATTGCTTATAGAAGATGAGATTATTGATTTCGAGAGATAGGTTATGGAGGATGTGACCGCAACAAAAGAAAGGGAGATTGGATTGTCATTGAATGAGATTGATGTGGTAGATGAGTCATTGCCATTTAGCGACATGGTGGAGCCATAAGATCTTCTAGGCCAAGTGGGGAGCCGCAACTGAGTGTGAGGACTAGACCCTTTACTACCTAGTGTTTCACTAGAATGGGAAAGAGAAAATTAGTAAAATTTGTATTTTTTTTAATTTTCCTCGATATGCAATTTATGATGATGATTTTCAAAGACAATCATCATAAATTCATAGTAGTTTTTTTTCTTTTTTGCTCAGTGTGTGTCTCAGTGGCCATAGCCAAAAAATATGTGAATAAATAGTAAGGGCAGTTCCAAAGAAGGCTAAACAAAATCCCGTTCGAGTTATATTAACGAGTCAGATACCATGTCTATGCAATAAGCAAAACATAAGAAAAAATCTTAATTTTATACTATCATGGACAATGCCGTCTTATGCTTGATTTCAAATGGCAGGACCACTAGCAAATTCAAGGCACCTCAATGTTGGTTTCACTTCCTCTACATTAGGAACTTAGGGAAATTGGCCACAACAAAGGACCAATTCACGACTAGTATAGAGACATGCTTAAGAAAATTAGCTCCCCAAATGGCCTTCAAATGCCTTTGTGTCTCATTTCCTCCGATTGCTGTGAAAACAAACGGAGCCATGGTACATTGAATGGATGAAGAACCAAGGGCCAAGTGCCATGCTCTTTTTGGAATCCTATTCCCATAATGACCCAAACTAGAAATAGTTGGAGGCCCCCTAAGCTAGTGAGGTTTAATCAACTTCAATGCCACCACGTGAGTTACTTCATTCACCTCTAAAACTAGGAAAACTGCCACAAACGTGGATGGGTTATCCGAATTTACACTATATTTGTGAGTGGTAGTTAAAAATAATCATGTAGAAAAGGTTTGATTGCAAGCAAAACGAAAGGGAATACTGTCTTGAACACACTCTTCAATCTCAACTCTGTAATAGCACCCAAAAATGGCATTTTCCTTCCTTGCACCATTAGGCACAAAGTTGAGTGCATAGTTTCAAATGATAATGAGAAGCAATGAAAGGTATTAAAACAATTGCAATGTACTTGGACATGATGACTTTAGTAATTCCTTGTTGGTTGTTTTTTAAGAACCAAGCTGATCTTCAAAGAAGCCTATTGAATTGCCATTTCCAATTCTTAGCAACCTGAAGGGATTGACCAACAAACGAGTGAAAGCAACAATGCTTTCCTCTTGCACTTTGGGCTCTACAAAACCCGAGAGGGTTATCCCACAATGTACCTAAAGATAACAGATGCATTCTCGCAACCATAACTCAATCAATGAAAAATTTCAAGAATGTGGCAGATCCTTTACACATTTAACATTCAGAGCAGAGAATGATAAGCTCGAGATGAAATAACAACTACAATTCAATAGAAAGTTTGATTTTGAATTTATATTTGCTGATGAAGGATCAAGAATCACATCACAAATACAAAACCCAGACCAGTGCCTTAACCCAGGAAACAGAGTCAATCTCAACACAAGCATAATTGGATAACAGATTAACACTTAGCATTACAAAGCTTCTACAACATTGCATTACAGCATCATACCATTGTATCCTAAACCTAAACTTCTTCTACAAATCTTGATACTCGATGAACCTATAGCTTTATCCAAGCACTTTAATTAATTCTTTGAATTAAAACAAGGACAAAAGCCATACATCATTGAAACACGATGAAGATCAACAAAACAACCTTTGATCATTTTATTCATGGTTCACATAATGAATACACCAGGAGAGAAATGGTCTTGAATTTGCATCATTGTCTATATTCATTTGCTAGTACTTTTATCGAAAATTACATTTGCATATCAACTAGACTCAAAAACCTAAGACAAAACTCTAAACTGTGCTTTGTATTTTCAATTACAAAATTGCTCTATGATCAATCAACAACTTGTGCATTTGGCCGTGAATTCCTTCTTATAGAAATGAAGGAGCAAACAAGCTTCGCGCTAGAATGCACACATGTTATAATCTCATTGGACCGATACAAAAGATATTCCCCAATGTAATTACATTTGCAATTCAAGGAGGGAAAATATCACGTGGGACAAAACCCTTTACATTTGTCGATGAAGATTTGGCCTGTCTTCCAAAAGGCACCTTTTAGTAGTTGCAGCAGTTTGTCCATGTGCTTCCAAAATTTGCAGAAGAAAAGCATTAAGTGAAAGACAGAATATACCAGAGTAGTTCCACGTCTGCAATCCTTGTCACCTTATTTAAACCTAGGGAAGTGCAATATTTGAACGTTGACATATCCAAGGCCTAATCTATACTAGTTCCAGGCCATGTATTGCACTTCTTTTTGAAACTTTCTTATTGCAGACCATTAACCAAAATTGTAGTGACCAACTGCAACGTTGAACAACTCATATGTCCAAAATGTCAATATAATTGGACATGATGCAAATTTCTCATGTGTTGGCCAGTCAAATCCCGTAATACTATCCGCCTTTGACCTATATAGGCTATACTTGACCGCCACCTTGTTTGCCTCTTTGTCAAAATCCTCAAGAAAGGTCCCTGTATGCATGAGCCTATCCATGCTATTTCTCAGCATATCCAAATCAACTCCATCACATATCAATTTGGCTTGGGAGGTTATTACTTGAGCTGCCTAGTCCTTCCACTCCTGTAGGGACTTAACTTCACCCTTCTCATTCAGAATGTTTGGAAGAAGACCAAAACTCCAATAATCAAACTTCTTATGTAGTTCACTAATTTTTACTTCCAAGGGCTCAATCAACCCCTAAGAACTAGTTATGTTAGTTACAAATCTTAGAGTTGGAAGAATCTTTGTAGGTTTATCTACATCATGAGAGGATGCAACAACCATATCCCTCAACATCTTTGCCCTTGGGATCCACTTATCCATTAAAGGAGTAGCAATCTCCTTACCTCTATCAAGATTTTTAATGGCATCAAACATCAAAGAATAATTAGCATGGATACTAATTAATATATTTTCTACTCCCTTATTTAAGTTCTCAAGCATTGTTGTCACAATCTTCATATTATTAAGCTAGACAAGATCATCTAGCCTATCTTTATAGTTTTTGAGCTTCTCCATCAGCTCCTCTTTGGTAACATCCTCAGTTTGGGGGGCATCTAACATTTTAGGAGCTGATTGTGCAATTTGCACATTTTTAGATTGTTGGGTGCAAATAATGTAATCCTTTTTAACAGATTACAAAGCCTTGATTTCAGCCACAGCTATGTGAGATAGAATTTCTCCCCTCAGAAAGGGGAGGCGCCCTTCTTACTGCTTATTGAAACTAAGTAAAACTAATTAAATATTTACAATAATGATATGGAGTGTGTCACATTCATGATTCTCTCTTTTTTCAGAGAATATGTTTTACAATGTTTCACGATTTTAGGTTCCTGACGCAATACAACTTCAAACTAAAACTAAGCAGTAATTCTAATATTCCTATCTTGTCAAAGTGAAGCCTAGGAATACCAACTTGATAATGATAAATAACAAATAATATAAGCTCACAGAGGCACAAAGTCATTTCGTAGCTTTCGATAAAGAATCCTTCAAGATAGTAACCAGTGTTGTATGAGAAGCACAAAGTCTTCTATATACTTCACAATAATCCCACGAACAACATGAATAAATATAAGCACAAAGTCTTATAGAAAATTCACCAATAGTATTCAACAATATCATAGATTCAAGTAATGAGTGTAACTCAAAGTTTACACAAATTTACTCAAATCCCTTCTAACTCAATTACTAATCACTACCAATTTGATCAAACCATAAGATAATTGTTCCCAATACAAAGTTTGGTATGCAACTTCACTTCTTTATTGATCAAAAAATTAGATTCACAAAATTGAACTCAAAGTTTCAATATTCGTTTCACAAGTGGGCAGCACTTTGTTGCAAAATATAAAAAGGTAACCATTACAATAAAATCCTCTCTTATTTATAGATGGGAGAGGAGAGCAAATCTAGGAAAGTCAGAAGAGCAAATCTAGGAAAATCCTACCTAACTAGTTGACTTATTCAAAAATGTCATCCACAATTATAGGAAAATTTTGTTTACATGTAATTACATTTGTCGAAATGACATGTAAAATGTCGAAGCCTATTTACAAAATCCATAGAAGAAAGAATATAAACTATCTAACTCTGGAGATACAAGAAGTCTTTATGGTTCCTTGCTCTTGGCTTGGAAGTCTTCATATTTCTTCTTTGTCTCTTGCATGAATACCTCATTTGGACCATCTGCATAATCAACAATTGTATGAATCCTTGTGATTGACCTTCTTGCAGATGAGCAAATTTTCTTGCATCTATCTAAATGCGTCTTGAGATTTTCGAGAGAAAGTCGTACATCACATATGGCTTTCATTGAAGTCTTTGAAAAGCCTTCATCTTCCACCTACTTCATGATAGCTTCTTTGAAGATTTCAGCAATCTCGCTGACTGGGAGGAAAGTATGATCATCATCAAGGAGTTTACCCAGTAACTCCTCAATTCCATTCACCATGACGACACGATGCCCTTCGACATCTTCTTGTACTTGTATGTCCTCGATGAGAGATTTGATTACTTGTATGCGGTTCTTAAGAGATTCTCTTATTTCCACATACTTCTCTTTGTCAGGAATTACCCCAACTTCCACTAACTTGCTTAGTTTTGTCTCTTTCATTTGTGACCAAAATGAGACATTGTTCCATTTCTTTCTGCTCTTTGGAAAGTATGTTTTCTTCCTTTTCAAGCTCCAATTTCATCTTGGCTATTTGAGCAGTCTTTTCATCTGCAACAGCTATGAGCTGCGAGCCCTGTTCTATTATCTCATCAATGAAATCATAAAACACCTTACCCTTCGAGACAAACTTCTCCATGTTTTGCACTGCTGGTTCCTCGAAATTCACCATGGCCATAGGTTGCACATTCTCTGAAGAGCCTGAAATCTTACTCAAAACTGATGCATATTGCTCAACTTTATCCCTGTACATATCCCTAGCTTGCTCCATTTTATCAAGTCTACTTGATAATGTAGTCAAGGTTACTTGTGCATCTTCTTTTGCACTTGCATTTGTTACCTTACCAAGCTGAACTCTTGTTAGAGTGTAATCTTCCATGTTCACATCACCTTGTTCACATTGGGGCAAACCGATATCTACATATTTGTGACCGGATTTGTCTATATGAAGTCTTGAATGAATTTTAGCCTTCTTCTTTCCCTTGGCTTTTGGAGGAGCTATCTCTTCAAGATCAAGCTCATCTGGGGAAATCATTTGTTTCTTGCACTTTGATATTTGTGAGATCAACCAAGGGGGCAAAGATGAAGTATATCCTTCTTGACTTATTGTCAACTCCTGTGTACTAGGCACTTCTGTAGGAATGGATGATATTGTAACAATTGGAGTAGTATCAGTCATGATAGCTCTAGTAGACTTCAAACCAAGTGGATCTTGCAATGATTCGTTCATGAACTTGTCAAACTCTGCATGAGAAGAGATATCAAATGATGGGGATTATAAACTCGGAATGGATGAGGGAGAACTCGAGGAAACATCAACAGTTTGCAAGTTGGAAACTTCAGGAGGAGTGGTAAGAACTGTTGATACTAAAGGGGGAATGGAAACATCCACTGCATTTATGGTTGCTGTAGGAGGAGGTGAGGTAGGAAGAGGAGGTGGAGTAGTAGGATTTGAAGGGGTATGAGGGATATTTGAAGTAATAGGCTATGATGTTTGGGGAAGATTTTCAACAACATTCTCGTGGGGAGATAGCGGTTGTTCATCATCATGCCTTGGTTCCTCGTTACCTTCTTCAACTTCATCTTCTTCGGATTCTTCCTCTTCTATAGATTTTTCTGATTCTTCACTTTCGTTTCCTTCTTCTTCTTTGGATGATTGTTCCTCAGAAGTAAGCTCCTTTCCCTCTGTAGATGGTTGTTCTGATTTAGTAGCTTCCCGTTCTTCAACTATTTGCGTAACACTTTTACCAAAAGTAAACTTGATCTTAGGACCTCTTTGAAAAGAAGAGGGAGTAGCCACATTCTTGCTTTTAGTGCAGAGCTCTTGCCGTTGGCTAGTTTCTCCTTTTGATTCTATCTTGAAAGATTTCATTTGAAAGCCATGCCTTTGCAACCATTGAACTGTGTTATGCAAAATAGGAGCAAGTGTTTCTCTAATAGAAACACTTTCTTTCTTAGACCATTGTACAAGAGGTAAAGGCTACCTAGCAATTTCATCCTCTTGATAAGTAAAATTCATGATGTCACTAGGATCTTTGAAATCCTCTAGAATATCAGCTACACCAAGATCTCTAATCTGCTCCACTGTCAACCTGCAAAAATCCATTCTCTGGATGTCATCTTCATCTCTACAGTCTGCCCATATATCTTCAAAGTGGTAGACATGTTGATGATCCTTTTTAAGTTTCCTATTCACATTTCGGTAGTCAAAGTCAAATTTGTATTTATATGTCCTTATAGTCATAATTTGCATTTCTGCAGCTACTGACTTTGCTTTTTGTACACTATGAATAGTATATCTCCCAATAGTTAGTGGAAACTTAAACCCTGGCTTGTGAATTTCCATACGTTCTTTGTGAATTGAGATCAGTTGTCTGCACAATTCCATTAGTACCCACTTGTCTGGAGGATATCTCGGCAACACGTATCGACACCCAGTAGAGCAACCTACTCTTAAATATGTGAAAGTCGGAAACTGTAGGAAGACACATCCAAACTTACAACCTTGTAGGCTTCATCGGATACCCTCTTCTTCTCTAGAGTCGGATCAAAAGTGAAAAGTAGAGGTACAAAGAAAGTATCTGTGACTCTCTGGAAAAGACTTTTCATCAAAGTTATTTGAGAATAAAATTTATACACTGGTACAACATTTCTATTACCTTTTGTGACAACCCTAGAAATTGCCTTATGATCGCAACAACACATACCAAGTAGGAAGTCATATAGAATTTCAAGGTAGTTGCCACTTTGATCAACTGTTCACGAATCTCATCACTTATTTGAGTCCCCCAATCTATGTGTACTTTCCTCCTTCTGATAATGCAGATATACTCGTACATCCAATCTTGAAGATGGAATGAAACGGGCAAGCCTTTCACTCTACTTAGAAGAGTAATCATATCTCGAACATCCTCCTTGAAATCACTTCAAGGAAGTCCTTTGGGCCATCTAGAGGTTGTGGGCCTTGGAGTTTTTGTAATGTCCCCTTCTCCGTAGCCCGTCAGGTGATCGCTTAGCCTTATAATTCCCGAGGCTAATGTCGTATTGAGGGAATCATTTATTTAATTACTTAATGTTTGAGTAATTAATTAAATTCTGCATAAGGTGACTTCATGAATGGTTATTAAAGTGACTTGTGAAATATTTAGAATATCACTTTATAAAAGTCCCTTATATTTTGCATAATGAGAAATCATAAAGTGACCATGGAAATATTAAAAAGAAAAGACATTAGTTTATAAAATGTCACTTTAATTTTGAATGAGGGGATACAAAAGAGCAAAATGGAGAAACTTTCAATACCTTTTGAATGATCATCTTTCTCACGGCAAAGCTCTTCTGGTTTGAAGGGAAAACCCTACTCTCCCATTTCGGTTGTGAGATACCAGCCCTACTTGAGAAGAATGAAGAATATCGTTTTGGTGGTAAATGGAGAAATGGACGAGTGATGTTATTTCAGATTTCGAAATAGTTATGTTTTGAATTGTTGCATTTTCATGGTGGACGATATAAGGCTCCATTCGAGGTTTTGAGTGTGTGGTTTTGCTAAACCATTCCAGGCGCCTTTATTCCAGCAACACCTTAAGCAAAATCCATGGTTTTTGAAGATTATCTAACAGCAAGAGGAAAACGCGATTTCTGGGTAAGGAAAATGCCATTCATGTTTGTTCCATGTGAAGCCTTGGTTCGTGGAGGACCATAGACAGGGTGGACGTCATTTCTTGGCTTGGGTGCACCTCTTTCTCTCCTGAGCCGACCATTTAAGAGAGTTTGAACAGAAGTTTTGGGGCAGCACGAGTTTCTGACAATCACTATCACTTGCAACAGGCTGAGGTCGGCTATAATACTCCAGGTTTGGGTATCCATACATGTGTAATTTGCCTTGAGTATGTGTGCTGTTAGTTACATTATATGATGTATGGGTGGATAGGTCACTCAATGCTCAGTTGCCGAGAAAGTATTGTGTTTATGTAAAATCTGAAAGTCACATTATGCATTGCTGAATATTCCTGGGTTGTAGTCTGAAATGACAAAATGTGTTCCACCATCAGAAAAATGTAAACTCAGAAATATTAATCTGCTGTCATAACAGCCTCTCTATTAGCGAACTTGGTGTACAATTTAGAACTGAGTCTTATCTTGATTAGAAGCATTCTTCTGTGTCTGATATATGTCAACATCTGTATTCATTTGGAAACAATTTTCGCACATTTATATGAAGATTAGGAAATGCACATGGAATGTTTGCTTAAATGCTTACTAGCTGTATTCTCCAATTTAGCCACTATATGCATTTGAAAGTGGAAAGTAATGGTTGTATATCATCTCTATATTGTTGTTGAGTAATCTTGCATTGTTGAAAACCCTCAAAAACACCCTTGTCAGCCTACAAAACAATCAGCAGTTACAGCAGTATAAAACCAGCTTGCACATCTGGGTGCCTCATAATCTCACAGGAGCCAAAACAAAACAATATAAGAGCAAAATTTGCAAGGCTCTTTACAGTTTTTAACTATTGAGTATTAATCAATTGCTTAGCCATATTTGGGTCTTTGTCATAGACCTCTTGTGCTTGTTGAATAGAGATATTGGTATATTTTTCCATATGAGGAACCCGGAAAACTATATCAAAGAACTCTGGATCTAATCTCATCATGATTTGTCCAAAAGAATCTCTCACACTTTTGTCTTCTCGGATGTAACGAGATGCAATTTGGAGAACAAACTCTGTGTTATAAGCAGCAGTTGGAAATGTAGATACTAAGTGCAAGTTGCTATGAACAATAGATCGCAAATTTTCTTCTAATGGTTTCTTCTCAGTTCTTTTTACAAAATCTTCCATATCCTGGTGACCAATCTCTGTGTCTTTGATTTCGTCCACATTTGAGAGCACAACAATAGGCAAAAAGACACTTTGATATTTGTACTTCATTTTATCTCCTTTCTTAGAAGATGGAGGCTTTTTTGATGTCATCTAAGAGTGCCAAAGATCAAGGAAGGTCACCTTCAAACATCTCCTGATAAGAGCTTGAAAGGAACTGTAAGAACAATGGATTAGGAGATGTTAGGAGAAAATACATTATGAGAGCGAGTTGGAATACGTGAAGCAAGCAGGCAATTTGGAGCGAGTGCAAATGAGCTATGAGGCACGGAGAACAAAGCACTAGCAATGGAATGAGGTTCAGAGAGCAAATGGAGTGATTTCTTGAGCGTTAGGTTGAAAGCTGCTTTTTTGTGTAGGAGTGTTGAAAATCAGCGCTTCTAAATCTGATAGAAGTTTGTTTGCATGTAGCAGCGTTGAAAAATAACACTCCTACATGCCTTTGAAAATTTGGATAAAAGTTGTGTTGGAGCACTAAAATTTAGCGCTTGTGCATGTAGTGGAGAAGGTTAAGTTCATGCTCGAGCACTAAAAATCACTGCTTGAGCATGACCCTTTTTAGATGGAGTCAAGTGTATGGGTGGGCTTTTTCACCGCCTTCACATTTGGGGGAAAGACCACTTCATGTAGGAGTGGTGATTTTCACCGCTCCTACATATTGAATGTTGGAAAAACTTGGCTGAAGATGTGGGAGCGGGCTTTTTCACCGCCTTGGCATATTGAGTTGGAGGTCACTCCGTGCAGGAGTGGTGATTTTCGCCGCTCCTACATTGGGAGTTGGTGAAAAGCCATTTGGCAAAGCGGTGAAATCTCTCACTTGCGCATGTGGGAAAAACTTTTTCAAAAAATATAATGAGCAGGCGGGGAAAGAATAACTCGCAACAGAGAAGGGAAACACCAGTAGACCGAAAGAAAAAATCAATAAAATAAAGAAAACAACGAGCAAGAAGAATGAACAAACCCAGGGCTGACGATGACAAAAAAAGAATATTTAAAAAATGAAAACATCAAAACCCTATTGAAAGAGAGATAGCATCAATGAAGGAGAATAACATAAAACATACCTGGCAAAAGTAAAAGGTGAAGGTGCAAAAACCCTAGTTTACAGTCGCCCACAAAATCCGTCCACAACATTGCTTGGTAAGATCTCAGACAATTAGTGGGAAGGAGGAAGAAAACGGATTAAGATGAGGAGAAATAAACCTAAAATGACTTTAATAAGCTATTAAAGTTGATCATTAATGAACTCAAGATGCATTAATGACGCACGTACAAAAATGGGGGGAAAATGTAGGAGCGGTGAAAATCACTACTCCAACATTTTTCAAAACATTGGAGAAGCACAAGCAGTATAAATCACTGCTTGTGCATGTGAAAGACTCGACAAAAGGAAAGATGCACAAGCGGTGAAAATCACCGCTAGGACATGACAGGGTGAGTGTAAAGTGTAGGAGTAGTGATTTTCATTGCTCCAACACTTGGAGAAAAAACTAACACAAGGCTCATGTAGGAGCGCTGAAAATCAGTGCTTTGACATGAGTGAAAAATTAGCTAACTCCCAAAGAGTGGGAATTAAAAAAAATATTCGTTTTGAGGATTTTCGAAAGATGAACAATGAGAAACGCTTAAACGGACGATTTGAGGTTTAGGATTACGCATCAAGGCCAATCGGAAATTTCCACGTTTTGCGTGCTTGAAGTACACAGAACTACAAAATGGACAAGTTTCGTAGGGGGTTATCATGTGAATCGAGCGCAATTGGATTCGAGGATAACACAGATTCAGTGGGAATGACCTCAACTTGAGTTTGAGGTGGTGAAAGAATTGGAGAAGGTGGAGGCAAAATTGTGGCATGAGAGGTACCAGGATGTATTGACTGAAATTCTTGCTTCCACAGAGCCATTTTTTTTTGCATTTGTGCCATTTTTTGTTGGCTCAAGTTGTACTCAGCTACCGTTTCATTGTATAGAGTCCTAAACTTGTCCCTTTCCTTTGTTAATGACTCAACTATGGCCTTAGTAAATTGTGCCACATTAACACTCATGGTGGCTGCCTCCAAGGCAGATGTATCTGATAATCTCTTTATGATCAATCCTCCTTTGACCCCTAGAGTAGGTTCAACAACTTTAGGCTTCTTAGTGGTTGGGGCTAAAGCCCAAATAGCAAGGGTGTCCCATTGTTGACTGAAGGCTGACCCCTGCAAGGCCAATGTGACCTCTTCTTCACTGCTGAAAATGGGGGCATCTTGTCTCCTCACAGTATCATATGTGATTGCTGATGCCAAGTCCCATTCTAGGAAGTAGTAATACTCCACTCTTCCCTACCAATGCCATGCCCTCTGCTATAGTAATATTCAAATATTTGGTCCTCATTTCATCTTGGACATCAGCTTCAATGATCCTTTGGGGCTTCTCAGGGCTCTCACTTCTCTTTTTCTGCACCATCATTACATATTCATCTTTCATGGCTTTCCATATGAATTCCTTAAATGCTTGTGTCTTTACAAATTCATCATCCTTTATAAAACTCTCACAAGCTTGGAACGGACATCCTGAGAGCTATTCATTCCAGTTAGGTCAGCTTTGCTTAACCTAAGGCTCAAGGTTTGTTGCTCAACACCTCTTGGAGGGGATGGCATCCCCTGCATTATTTCTTCCTCAGTTATGACAATTTCATCATCTGACTCCTTTGCAAGATAATCAACAAGGCTGATAGTTTCAACTTTTTTCCTTTTTATTAATTGCTTCCTTGGAGAAGATGGTTCTCTAATTGGAGAATCCAACTCAATTATTTCAGGGATAGAAGAATGTTGTGGTGACAATGGAGGTAGTTGCTGTGGTGGAGACTGCACCTTTGACTCCTTAGACTGTGCAAGAGTTGCTATTGTTAGTTGCTTTTTTATTGTGCTTTTTCTCCTTGAATAAATGTGCACCTTCTTGGAAGGTTGTAGGGCTGACTCTCCCTCTATCATAGGGGCCTTCCCCTTATCTTCTACTACCCTTTCCTCCTTCAGACTAGCAACAACCTTGTCAAAGTTCTGAATAACTGTTTCAATCTTCAAAATTGGGTCACTAACATCCGACAAAGCTTTAAAATCAGGGTCTTTAACCTTCTTGCTCTTTCCAATTTCACAAACACACTCGATTTCCTCATCCTGTCCGCTTGGACATCAAGGTCAAACACATTCTTATGAGGTCCTTAGGCATTGTATGGGTATGAACATACCGTCCTCCTTTGATTCTCTTCATCAACTAGACTATAAATCCCTCAGGATCATAGGTCTTATATGCCCGAAGCTTCATATCATAGGGCTTGAGGTAGTTGTCCACAACATTTCTCCATCCATGTGTTATCATAACAAAATTGACAAACATGGTGTATGTAGGGAAAAATGTTCCCTTTCTCTTCTCATTTAGGAAAAGTCATCCACATTTCCCAACTACCACATCACTTCCAAGAAACGAATCCTTAAAGGCACCTCCCTAGGGAGTATGTGGGGTGTTAGGCTGTGTACCATATACCCTTAAAACCGTGCAATCCTTGTATGGGATTACATCTCCCCAGTTGTGAGCAATGCTTAAATCAGGCCTCCTCTCAGCTGGCCTCAAAAATTCATGTAAGTCTTTGGGGACCCTAGGCACATCCACCATTAAAGCCTTTCTCAACTTCGAAGCAAAAAGATTGGTAGCAGTCACAAAACTGATCTTTTGCCCATTCTTATCCAATAAAGGAGTCCATGACTTCACTGGCATTTCAATGCCATCCACATTCCTTTAAATTTCCATATCCTGACCAAAATAATCCGCACCTCTAAAAGGAAACATGTACATGAATAGGGAAAACCAATAGAACCTCACAGCCTGCTCCCCATTCTTCAATGCCACCAACCCTTTGTGAATTTCCTCCGCTATATAGGTAGCAAAATCATATAAAGCGTTTATGTTGGGGTGTTGGATATTTGCTGCCATGTACATTTTGGCAATAGGCATGCTAGAGCTAGGATCAAAACCCAAAATCTAGCAAAGGGAGTAGAAGGTTTTCCGAAAATATGCGAGGAAATACTTGATGGGGAGTGGTTCAACATCAGAGGGTCCCAAAGTAATCTTCCTTTTTTCCTTTCCTTTCGCTGTCGATATCAAAAAATTGGTCAGCACTGAGACCCTAAAATTGTGCTTTTCTTTCATATATTCTTCCTTCAACTTCCTCTCATCAATCTTGACCATGTCATTGCTCCATTTGTTCAACTTGAACACATATGCAATTTCTTCCTTGGTAACCCATACCATATTTTGTCCATCATAAGACCTGACAACCCTAACCAGGGGGTCATTGTTTGCAGCGATGGCCTTGAGAAGATCTACATCCATATACATGTTGGGAACAACCAACTTGGCCATGTCTAACCTCCATGGGTTGCTAAGTGGAATACTAGCATTCTTGTTCCCAAACCATCCATGGAAAAGATTCCATCCAGAGTACAATAGGGTAGCATCCTTAACCTTGCAAAACTTATCAGTGATGCCAAACTTAGTTCCAGGGCCATAATACATAGGTTGCCCTTGTGGCTTATTAGACGTAGAGGGTTTCAATTGGTTAGTTAAATTCTGAACTAGAGTTCTAACTATAGGTTTCGACTTAGAAGCCAGGCCCTTTGATGTAGACGCTTGGACTTTAGGTGCCATAGGTAATAGACAATTCAAACTAGGGTTCTTACTTATTAAGGAAAGACTTGATGCAAAGAGAAGACTAAAAGCACAACTTATAGCAATTTAGAGAACGTCAAACCTTAAAAAAAGCCTAATTTAGAGAGCAAGCAACAACAATCACAATTGAAACTAGAAATTAGGGTAAATTCAAGTTCAAGAGGTAAATTTCACTTACTGGTTACACAACGCAAGAAACCCTAATTTCATGATGCCAAATGCTCAAACAGCTCTACAACAAGCTCTGGATGTGTTGGGAATGCTTTGACAATCGACATTAAGCTTTAAGGCATGCTTTTATAGTGAACAAAGCCATCAATTCGGTAGAAAACCGTCAACTCCGCCATTACTGTTTGCTCGCGCGAATCGGAACGGCTCAATGGTGTACATTTTAGAAACTTTGAACGCCCGCCGCTGATTTGATCTTGATGTGGACCAGTGTGCATCCCAGATGGAGTCAACAAAGTTTGAATATTTGCTTTTTAGCTGACTCAACATCCACTATGTTTTTTTTTCGCCAAGTGTACATCTCCTTCCTCAACATCATGGGCCCACTGCACTTTACAAGCCGGTAGAAAAGCCACGTGTCAATAGCCTGCTAGCCCTCTAAGATTTGCAAGTTTTAGATCTACGGTCGCGGGCTAGTGAGCAACGGCCTAGATCAACTCTCTGACCATCAACGTGCATCTTCTTTAACCACTAGGCTAGCAATCCTAATGTATATCCTCCTTTAGCAATAGACGGTTGAGATTGAAACATCTAGATGAACAATTTTGCATGTGCATATACATCCCTTTAGTAGCACACTCTTTAACCTTCCATAGTTATGGATAAATATTTCATTAAATATTTCCATGCCTTCAATAGTTTAGCAGACGGTGGCAATGGTGCCATGTGGTGGTCGCCTGCTATCCCTCCACAAGACCAAATCTGACAGTGAGTCCTCCGCGGGCTAGCGGGGAATGGTCGAGATTCATTTGTCAGAACACAACTTAACCGTTGATTTGATCACCTTCAGCCATCGACACCTTGGAACAGTAGTAGGGCCCGCCATAAGGGTGGATAGGTGTCACCTGCACACTATCCCTCTGGCTTTTTGATTTCATTATTTTAATCTCATGGGCTAGCGGGGAACCAATAGAAAGTGTTCGGTCGGACCTACCCAACATTACAGAGGTTTTTAATAAACATGTGCGCTTATTCCATGACTTAAAATGTGGTCGTTCACTTAGGCGTACAACATAAAAAGACCTTAGGAAAATATTAAACTCAAACTTAGGATAAAAGCGAATATTAAAAGATTTGCATCCCGCTTAACATAAAACAAGATTTATAACGACTCAACGAGCGATGACTGGGAATACTAGGGTCAAGGGGCCGGTAACCAAATGGATTTAATGGCTCAAGTGGCAACTTAGGAAACTGGGAACGGGTGATTGCTAGTCAACAACGAACTAGAACCCATGTGCAGAGGTTTAACACTTAGGGATTTTAAAAGGCTTAGGGCACAACTAAAACCCTAGGACAAGGGTAAAACCAAAACCTTAAGCCATAAGACCCATTTCAAACTAGGAAAGATAGCCAAATTTGCAACAATCATCAGTAGAATGCAAAATTTTTGAGGGGTTCCACCATTCCCCATGAGTCTCTGGCCAAATCGAAAGCCAAGGCAATCAAAAGCATGGCCAACCTAAGTGTTTGGCATGTGTGAAATCCCCTCCGATAGACACCTATCGTCCTCCATATTTGTTGAGGTGATAATTGGATCTGCCTCATCAATTGCCAAGTTTGCCAATCTATTTGCCTTGGAATTGGTTGCTTTAAACACATGGTTGAATTTATGGTCCTCTAATTTATCCAACATATCCAAACAAGCATTTAAAATGTTGCTTAATTTCCAATTTGGAGGGCTTTTTCTGATTGCATTAACAATTATTTGGGAGTTTCCTTTGATGTGAATCCTCATTATGCCCATGCCCGTGCACAAACGAAGGCCAAGAAGTAAAGCTTGTGCTTTGACCTCATTATTGGTTCCATGTGGAGTTTATTGGTACTAGAGGCAATCACCTCCCTAAAGTGATATCTAATTAAGAAGCTTAACCTAGACACACTTGGGTTTCCTTTTGTAGCACCAACAAAGTAGAATTATGGGTTGTAGAAAAAGTTGGGTCATCTATCCTTGCCGAACTTTGATGGATCATCCAAGGGTATAGCTAGAGCTTGGATTCATAAATTAGATACTTACCTTGCTCTGAATCAGATGATGAAGACTGAGGCCATCAAATTTGCTACCCTTCACCTTGAAGGAGTGACACATGAGTGTTGGTATCACGGTTTAGTGACACAGGGTCATGGTGCAATAGTTTCTTATGATCAGTTTTGCACTACATTGATAGAGCAGTTTGACTGCAAGGATTCAAAGGCACACTCCAAAGAGTTGGCTTAGTTGAGACAGGTTGGGACACTTGAAGCATAGATTTCAGAATTTCAGCGGTTGTCAGTAATGGTTTTTGATGTGATTGAGAGGAGGTTTACTTCTTGGTTCATAGAGGGATTGTCAGAACCTCTCAGGGGTTGGGTTAAAGCTTTTGATCCACCATCTTTGCAGGATGCTATCAAGCCTGCAAGGAACATGGAGCCATCCACACCACAAGCTAGATTTCCGAGCAAGTTTCCGTAGAGACCCTTAATGCAAAATTTTCCACAGAGGAGGGACAAGAAAAAAGAGTTTCCTAGACTGATTGGGGAGTTTTCTAGGTCGGTTGGTGGGGAACCTCGTGATTCAAAGGATGAATTGAGATGGAAGAGGCTTTGCTTCGAATGTCATGAACCTTGGACACCTAGACATAAGTGTAGGAGTCGGGGCAAGGCCCATTGGATTGAGGTCTTCGAGGAACCTAGTGATGATGAGTTGGAGATACAGGTCCTTGATGAGCAGCATGAGCAAAACGATGGGGAGACGGGCACCATTGAGCATCAAGGTGATTTGACACAAATGGATGGTGCGATTGCAACTATCACTACCACTCCTCATTATAATGCCTTCAGAGTAAGGGGTGTGATGTTGGGACAATAGGTTGTGTTGATTGATAGTGGGGCTACCTACAACTTCATCGGTTCATCCTATGTGAAGAAGTGGGGTTTGCAAGTTGAGGTTTATGATGGTTTTCGAGTGCGGACAGTGAGTGGCACAATGTTGTGTTATGTTAATTGTGTTCCACAATTGAGTATGACTTTGGGTTATTACACCCTCACTAATGAATTTTACGTAGTCAACATTGATGAAACAAATGTTGTGTTGGGTGTTTAGTGGTTGCATTGTATAAGTCCTTATGCCATAGACTTTAAGGCTATGTAGTTGAGCTTCACAATAGGTGGTCAGAAGGTAGTTTATGGGGCTTATCTTCAGATGCTCCTAGAGTCATTTCAGCTAAGAGGATGAAGAGAGTTTTTCGACATTTAAAGGTTGAATGGCAGCACAATGTTTCATATCACATAAGTCTATTGATATAGGATAGCGTGACCATCACATTGACATTCAGGGCTTGTCAGACAAGCATACGGTGGTCGTTTCAGAACTACCGTATGGTCTACCTCCATATCATGGCTTTGAGCATGTTATTGAGCTTATGGATAGCAATCCAATTGTTAAGAATCCCTACCATCATCCTAGACGATTCAAGGATGAGATTGAGAAGTCTATTCAGGAGTTGCTGGATGCAGGACATATATGGCCTAGTTCTAGCCCCTTCTCTTCTTTTGTTGTTTTGGTGAAGGATTGGACCATGAGGATGTGCATTGATTATTGTGCACTAAATAAGAAGACCATCAAGAACAAGTATCCTATTTCGCATATTGATGAGTTGTTGGATGAGCTACATGGAGTGATCTATTTCTCAAAAATAGATCTTCGATCTTGTTGTACCCAAAATAAATTTTTGCTTCAAAGAGACATTTTTCTTAAAATGATCTAGATCATGTAAAAATGTTGTGAAAAGTATGTTTTAGGTCAAACAAAACACAAGGTTTTTGTGGGTTTGTGTCAAGGAATATACCTACAAATTTCTGAAAATTTGAAAATTAGGGTTTCAAACCCTTGTTTTTAGGAAAACCCTTGAAAATAGGACCTTCCCAAAAATTATTGAAAATGATTTTGATAGGATTAATCGACTTCACGATCACATTGTTCAAGTCAAAATCACCAAAAAGTTTGCTTTACTTTGGTGGGTCTATTTTCATTTTTCAGGAAGAAAACTAGGACCTCCGTAGCCATTAATGGTAGAATGGCCAGTACCAGGTGCTGAAATCTAAGCTTCAAAAGCTTCAACGAAGAATCAATGGCGAAAATGCTCAAAAAGATGTTTTGTGATAGAGGGGATTTTCAAAAGTGGAAAATGCTAAAAATTGGCTAAGTCTAGAGAATGCACGCCTTGCTACCAAGAGGAGGCTATGTAGTCAAATTCCTTAGTCATTTTTCCAACACCCATACACACAACACGATGGAGGTGTTTGCTAGGATGCACGTGTCCACGTTGTCAACGACAATGATCAAATCAGTCATGATGCACGACGAACGCGAAGCGTGAGGAGATGAAGATTTTCAATGAAAATAATGAAGCTACATCTAAAAGCGCCCTTGCTGGCTAGGGGCGCCCTTGAATTCAGAGGGTCAAAGACAAGCATCAAACTTCACCAAGGCAATCATCTTCTTTGTATTGTTGCTAGCTTTCCGACGAATCGTCAAGCAAGATCACCTGATCCAACAGTCACCAACAACGGAGGCGAAGACAAAAGATGCTAAAAGCAAAAAGCATCAAAGATAGCAGTCAAAACATGAAAATAGAGCCCTTGTTGACTAGGGGCGCCCAAGACTGAGGCTATCCAGATGTCAGTTTTGGAGTAAGCTTATCTCCAAGTGATCTCCCCAACATCAACTCAGCTCCACAACAAACCTGTTCGCCAGCCTACGAGACACATCAAATGACAACATCTGTTAATCATCAGAGCATACAAAATGGATGGTAAATTAGTGCACATCAAGGCAAAAGTGCCCCTGCTGGCCAGAGGCGCCCTTCATTTTGAGTAACCTGATGAAGTCTTCAACAACTGCTTTCTACTAGGCATCTGTTCAACACTCTCTCAACACTGCGATCAATCCAACTGCATGTTCACAGGACCTGTCAAGCGTTCATAGGCAGAGATCAAGCAAAAAACACCAAAGATGAAGGCTGAACGAAGAACACGGAGAAATTGAACAAGTTTCAAGAAAAATACATCTTCCTAGAAATAGGCGCCCAACGTTTTGGGCAACTAGATGCAGTCTACAAGCTCAATAACCTCTAGCATGACCTCTGTTTTGATCAATCTCAACGACGACACCTCAACAAAGACAATAGAAAAATCGAACACCTAACGACAAAGATCAAGCTGGGGTAGTTCTTGAAAGTTTACAACATGAAAATAACTAGTCAAAAGGTCAAAGGCACCCCTGCAAGCTAAGGGCACCCATGCTTTTGAGGCACCTAAACCAACTTTCATGATCGATGAAGCCAGTCATCCTTTCCGAGATAGGACTAGTTATCCATCCCATGCTTCAGCAAGGTCATCAGACTTATCAGTCAGCAATGATCTCAGATTAGAGAATGGAGGGTCAAACTGGAGGGATTGAAGAACACATCAAGAAATTGACTTAAGTCTACAGCTAAAAGCGCCCTTGCTTGGAAAAGGCGCCCTTGAATTTGAAGCATCAGATTCAGGTTTTTGGCTTGGCAGCTCTCGAGCATACCTCTTCAGAGTTGTTCCATCTTAGTAATGTATCTATTGGCAATACCTCAAGATCAACTGAGGGACAGGAATCAGGGATTGAACGGAGGCATTTCACCACAACAAAATGTTAAAAAATGTTCAACTCTTCAAAGGGACACCTAAAGTCAAAGTAAGGCTCAGTTGACTAAAGTTAAGATATTTTGAAGCCTTTCTATGACTAAAATGTCCCTAAATGGGTGGAAATCAACACTATGAACTCTAGATTAGGCAGAAAAGCTCCTCCATCATAAGTTAGCATCCAAACTTGATTGCTTCCACATCAATCACTATGTATCAAGCTTGGACATCATTATTCATTGTTTGTATTTGCAGGTTGGAGCTCAAGAACAGTCATTTTCTCTCCAAGACGTCTTTTCAAGATCTGACAGAGGGGTTTTCACTATTCTTCATATTTTTGAAGGTCAGTTGCACAAAAGGACAATTTATCAAAGGTTGCATCAAAAGGCATAATTTTTCAGAAAGACAGTTGATAACTTCCAATATTCTTCTTGTCTTAGATCTTCTTGCATGTTCCAGAAAACAACAGGCAATCATAGATTTGGCCAACTGGGTATGATCAACACAGTTTTTCAGCGAAACCCATCTCTTGAAATTTTTCAGAAACAACAAACTTGTTGCCGCTATTTTTAGGGATTTTTCCGAAAAAGTTCAGATTTGAAAATTGAACAAATTGGTTTTGTTTAGCATTGAAGCACGAACAATACCCATGTGTCAGATTTTTTCTGGAAAAATACTTCTTGGTGGATGGCTATTTTTAGGGGTTTTCAGAAGTTGCCTGAACATATCTGTGTTTACAGTCAACAGTCAAGTTTTTAAGAATATAGTACTCTCAAGTTGAAATCAAGATGAAAATGGTCATACTTGACAACTTTATGAAAACACTCAACACGGACATGCATCAAGTGAAGCTTGTGGTCAAGTTGGATGCCTTGAAAGGCGTAAATGACATCACCGCTCAATAGATAGCCAAATGCGGAAGGTAGTCATTCCAAACACATAGCCGCCACCAGTTACTACCACACTACCTTCCACATTCCATGTCAACAAGGCTAGATGATGCAGCTGCAAAGAAGATCAAATATCAAAAGCAAATTGCGAGAGGCAAAAGAAGTCAACGAGTGGCTGGAGGAATTGTTGACTAGAGGTGATGAGGTGTGAAACACCTAGTTAGGATGTCCTACCCTTAAAAATAGCATTAATGGTGTGAGGAGTTAACTTGATGCCTCATTCCAAGTTAACTCCATGTCCCACTGATCATGCATGTCAGATCCCACCAATTATGGATGTCTATCTCAGATCTCCACTAATTGTGGATCTCTATTTTGGAGGCACATTTTGTAATTCAAGTTCACTTTTAGTTTAGTTTTAGTCAACTGAAGTAGACTTCCAGTTGACTGTTTGTTTAGTTTCAGTTAACTGAAGTAGATTTCCAATTAACTACTTGCTCACCTACTTTTAGACATAGGAATAAATTTTGCTGATTGGCAAGAATTGATTGTTAACTCAAGGAGATTTTCGGGTTGCCTACTCCTCTGAGTTTCTATAAATAAGAGCCTTAGGCTCATTATTTTGTTAACCTTTATTTACTACGCAAAATTGCTACGCCATTGTTGCCAACAAGTTTGAAAGTGCATATTTGTTCACTCTTGGATGAGAGTTAAATTGGTTTGATGAGCAATTGTTTATGATTTCGTACCTTTGCATGTCCCAATTCTTTGTAATTCATTGAGAAAGCTTGAAGAAGGAAATCAAAAGGCACATGCAGTTTGATCTAAAGATTTGAGTTCTTTCCACGTCTTGTTCTTATAACTTATTGTTTCAATCTTCTCCTTGGACAAGGGTTCCTCCTCCTTGGATATTTTGATGTTAATAGTTATCGTTTGATGTTGTATAATGATCTACTTTCAACCTACACTTTGGACAGGTGTCGTCACCTCCTCAGGAATCTTGTTAGCCAAATCATCTTAACTTGTTGTTTCTAGTGAGTTGTTTCCCAACCTTTACCTTGGACAGGGGTTACTCCTCCTTGGCAAGTCTGAGATCCATTTTACTGTAAAAAGTGATTGCTTGCATAAAGCCTTATTCTAGCATAGATCTGACAGTTCAGAGCCTCAGACTCATTCTGGCAAGACAGTCGGCCGAAGTAATCCAACCATCCATTCCCACTCCTATGCCATCATGCTCTGTTTATCTTGAGGAGATAGGATAGATTAAAAGCTAGTTTAGTTGTAGTTAACATCTGTAGAAACCAGAGGAAACCTTAGTTGCAACGCATTGTGTTTATGCACCCTTGTGTCCTGCCGCTGAGTAAAAAAGATAGGAACATTAGTTTACTGTTCTTTTTACGCAAAACATAAGCAAAGAGGGATCTTCCTCTCTATAATTTGAAGAGCAGTTACTAAAACACTTGCAATAGTTGTCTGTTTTCAATAAGCACTCTGGAGGTGCTAATTGAAACACTAGCAGATCTGGATACCATTAGATTCGGGTCTGGGAGCAAGATGTGCATAAAATAACTTTCAGGTACCACTATGAACATTTTGAGTATTTGGTGATGCCCTTTGAGTTATCAAATGCTCTAGCTACTTTTCAGTCTTGCATGAACTATGTGTTCAACAAGTAGTTGCGAAAGTTTGTGCTAGTCTTTTTTGATGACATTTTGGTGTACAGTAGGACATGGGAGGAGCATATACGACACCTAGATGAGGTGTTAAGCATCTTAGTGGCTAACTCACTTTTTGCGAAAGCCTCTAAGTGTGAGTTTGGCATGTTTGGGCTATTATACTTGGGATATGTCATTGGTGAAGGTGGAGTGAAGGCACATAGGGAGAAGATTCAAGCTATACTTGATTGGCCACCACCAAAGAACATGTCCCATTTAAGGGGTTTCATTGGTCTATGCACATATTATAGACGGTTTGTGAAAGGATTTTCTTCATTAACCACTCCTTTGACATATTTGACTAAGAAGGATGCCTTTGTTTGGATGGATGAAACTCAAAAGATAATGGACCATCTTAAGAAGGTAATAAGTACTTGTTCTCTAAACCTTTTGCTCGAGTGTGATGTCCAATATTGGTATTGGGGCTGTTTTGATGCAAGACAAGCATCCAACTGCTTATGAGAGCCAAAAATTGAATGAGGTTGAAAAACGATTATATATATATGACAAGGAAATGTTGGCAATCATGCATGCACTTGAAAAGTTTCGTCAATATCTTATGGGCAGCAAGTTTATGGTGAGGATTGATCATAATAGCCTCAAGTATTTCGTGGAGCAAAAGGGATTAAATGAGACAACATTGGGTGAGTAAGCTTCAAGGATATGACTTTGATATTGAATTTGTCAAAGGGAAAAATAATGTTGTTGATGCATGATCTAGAAACCCTTCATTTTGCTCATTTTCAGAAATTTCAGCCTCTTGGAAGGATCATCTACTAGTAGAGTATTCAAAAAATCAGCATGCTTGTCAGATTCTAGATGGTAAAATCAGTGATAAAAGGTATAAAGTGTTGAATGACATCATTTATTACAAGGATAGAATTTATTTTTGTACAAGAAAGTAAGCTTAAACATAAGATTCTTATTGATGTCCATAACAATCAGGTTGCTGGTCATCCGGGTTATTTGAAGACATTCAGGTACATCTGTGAAAGATTTCCATGGAAAGGTATGAAAGATGATGCCCTCAAGCATGTAAGAGAATGCATAGAGTGCCAAAGGAATAGAGTTGAAGTTTCTTTTCTAGTAGGGCTGCTACATCCACTCCCTATTCCAAATAAAAAATGGAAACAAATATCAATGGATTTCATTATTGGGCTGCCCAAGACCAATGGTAAGGATTGTATTTTTGTTGTGGTGGATAGACTCACTAAATATGTTCACTTTATGTCAATGCCTTTTGAGTTTAAAGCTCCACAAGTTGCTGGGCTATTTTTTAAACAAGTGTTTAGACTTCATGGTGTGCCAAAAAGAATTATAAGCGATAGAGATCGCATATTCATTAGCACTTTTTGGAAAGAGTTGATGAAGCTGGTTGGAACAAAACTCGATCATAGCACTAGTTATCATCCTCAAACGGATGGCCAAATAGAGATTGTAAACAAATAGTTTGAAGGCTTCTTGAGAAACTATGTCTTGGGGCAGCAAAAGGCATGGGCAAGGTGGTTACATTTGGCAGAATTCTGTTACAACACTACATATCATATGAGCCTAGGTATGATCCCTTTCAAAGCTTTGTATGGTTATGGAGCTTTTACATTTGTGGTCTTGGTTTTTTCTTATTCTAGAGCTCCAAAAGCTCTTGAGTGTGCTAAAGAGAATCAAGATATCCTTAAGGCACTTAAGGACTTAAGGATAATATTCAGATTGCATAGGAACGACAAAAGAAAAATGCTGATCACCATCGAGTTGAGAGGTCTTTTGAGGTGGGAGACATGGTATTCTTGTGTCTTCAACCGTACAGACAATCCTCATTGAAAGTAAGTGGAGTGGAAAAGTTTAAACCAAAGTTTGATGGGCCTTTCAAGGTGATTAAAAGAATTGGTAAAGTAGCATATGAGTTGGAGTTGCCATCTACAAGAAAAATCCATAATGTGTTCCATGTGTCATGCCTCGAAGAGGCTCTTGGACAACAAGTGCTTCCTTCTACAGAATTGCCTCCTATGGATGAAAAAGGTAAGTTGATACTCATTTTGGAAACAGTTTTGCAAGTGAGGGAGAAGAAGCTAAGGAGTAAGATAAGTTTTGAGTATCTAATCAAGTGGAAAAACTTGCCTTTGGAGGATGCTATGTGGGAAAGAGAGGAGATTCTTAAGCATCCTAGTCTACAAATGCTTGAGAACAAGTATTCTTTTGGTGGGGAGGACTGTGATGTCCCCAACTCAAGCCATGTGGCTTAATGATGCATGGGTTGTCCCTTGGATTACCTGAGGGAGAGAATGTAGAACATTATTGGGTAAATATGGAGTCTTTGGCTTGCATCCTATTCTATTCTTAAGTTGTGGGCACATCTTTAAATGCAACAAGTGATTCGTAGCCTAATATTCTTAAATTGTGGGCACGCCTTTTTATACAACTTAAGTGACTCTTAGCCTAAAGACTTATTATTTCCCCTTTTTGAGTTTAATGACTTAAGAGGCATGTACTTTAAGTGATTTTTGAGGGTTTTATTTGGAGCATTGGATTGGGCTTGCAATGAATCTATGGTTGAGATTAGATCATTCTTTTGGGAGTCATTATATAACATCTTAGGGTACTTTTGGAGCTCATTATGTTTATCAGTTTTTCTCTATTGCTGCTGCAATCTTTGGCTTAAGGTTTGAAAACCTTCAAGTATCCCTAGTTTCAGAGAGACATACAGGCTCCCCCTAGTTAGAAGGGTATGTTTCGGTGGAAGGGCTTTGATTTGTGATGCCCTAGCACATCATTGTCAGAGCTGCATTTTGTTAACAGGTTTGGAGGCCATTGTGGAAGGTGAGTTTCAGAATACCAGGAACATATTTGGATTATCTACAGCCATGTATACTCCTATTTCTAAGCATCATTGAAGACCCAATGCTGGCTTATTGGGGTTTTGGCAAAGGCGGCTAGGGTTTGAAGATATTTCTGAGATATTTTTGCCTAAATCTGCATACTGTTAATCATGTTTATCTCAGGAAATTATGGAAAAATCAATGTAAGATATTTCTGAAATTTCTGGGCAGTTTTTAGTGTGTTTTCTGTAGCTTTTGATATTCAGAAATATTCAAACATTTCTATTAATTAACAGAAAAATCAGAAAAATATTCTGAGCATAGATCTGAGCTTGTTGAAGTGTTATCTATTTGCAAATAAAATTTCAGAATTTTCTGTTGCATGTTTTTGGACATTTTGTGTTTTTTCCATTATTCCCATTAGGGATATTTCAACAAAATGCTCAACAAGGAAGGCTCAAAGATCAAATGATTCACCCAGCCCAACATCAGCAAGAGGCTTCAGAGTTTAATGAGGAACATTTTTCTCATGTTCATAAAACATTTCCACTGGCAATCCAAATTTAATGGAGGCGAATCTACCATGCTAAAGAAGACATTACGGGACAAAAATTGACTTTCCTAGTGTCTGGGCGTCATTATATCCATGTATCACTTCTCTGAAACTGTCTCTTTACACATCATTAAATCTGCCTTGAAGCCTTCTTAAAAATGTTGTGAATACAAAATTAAACCTATTGATTTTATATTTTATTTTGCAATGATGCAAGCCGTGATGAATGGCTATCTTAGCTCTTAGTATTCTCTACTGTAACAGCTTAATTGTAGTAAACTCTTGTATGTCACTATGACTTATACCTTGGTTATTGGCAGTACCCATGCTCAGACAAAGATTTAATACAATGTAAATGTTATGTTATGAATTATATTCTCTTTTATCATAAAAAGGATGATGGCCCAGTCACGCATCATTTGAAGTGGTCAGTGGTACTATCCTTAACTTGGTACTATCAGTAATTCTAAATATCTCTAACAATCTTGTTGTCATCCAATGATAGCTAGAATAATTTCCTGAAGGCTTCACTCAACTTCATCTAAGTATTCATTTTTTTCTTGTTCTTCGCCACAAAATAAATAATTTGCAACTCCTCTAAGGTTTCCTAAAATGACCTATATCAATATCCTTCATGTTTCTAACACTCATGGGCAGATAAGAATTCTTGATTAACTTTTCTTGTAAACTTGGGCAATTTTTGTTTGTGATTGGCAGGCTCACCATATTTTTATGTAGCATTGGTGGTATCACCGCTTTGCTAAATTATTGGCCTTACTAAGTCTCCCTTTATAATCTGGGTACAACATCTCATCTCGTTTAGTAGAATCACATGTCATACTGGAAAGGCAGTCTTTGCATCCTCAAACTTGCTACAGGATAAGTCTCTTGTGGCAGCATTTTGAATCAGTAATATATCTTATCAACTCTTGTTCATCCCTGTAGGCGCCAGTTAGATTTAGTGAGGAAAGTCCTTATCGACTCTTCTTTCCCCTTGTAGGTTTCAATTACATTTGTCTCCATTCCCATGAACTTTTGATTTTCTCCATTTTCAATTTTGAAATTTCTCTCTTTTCTCCTAATAGACTATGACAAGGTAATGAGGGACGAGATCTCCACAGTCCACATAAACATTTGTTGTTGGATAAATGACCAAAACTTGTGGTCAGCAACAACACCAAGAATGTAGGATATAAACTTTGCACTATATCCTACAGAATGGACACATATTGTATAGAAAAAGTCACATTTAAACTAACACAGAATAAAAGCAGAATATCATCTTTTTTATTAGACTTCGTGATGTACAATACAATCAGTTATCTATGACGGACATTAATGGAAATCTATCCTATGTGATCCATTGCCATCAAGTCGAATGAATCGAAAATGTGCTGACATGCCACATTTGGTGACAATCACGACAGTTAGGAACAAGAACTTTTCTCCTTGTACATCCTCTTCATAAAAAGGTGACCCATTTAACCCTACTTTGTTCTTTATTCATGACCATATAGATGGATATATTTCCCTACTTAGATCTGCTTATTCTGCATACTCATCTGTATAATTGGACCTCCCGCAAGTTAGTCCATCTAATTTTTGTGCAACCTTAGATCAACACTGACAAGACCTCCTGATAACAAATCATAATGGCATGTTATCATTTAAAATATCATAATGAAAACATATGTAATACATTTCGTAACATTTGGTAATCAAAATACTACCATACCTCCTTATGGCCTTTCACATTTACGATCACAAAAGTGCCAAAAACAATCTCTTTTATTTATAGTAGGCAAAGTATCAATATTTGTCATGTGTGCAATGTTTTCTATTATTTCCCATTAACCATGTATAGGAAGTCTCTATGTGTGCATCCTCTTCCAAGATATCTCTTGCTTTTCTGAAAGTGCCTAACATATAAATATCACGCACCCTTGACAGGATTAGTAATCTATAAAATAAGTTCCCAACTTTTGAATGGCATTTAGCAGATGCATGAATATCTTTTTGATAAAACATCATCTTTATCTCTTTGGTATTGCAGTTGATCATGCTTTTTTTTCCTTTACATAGATAAATAGTCTGTTAATAACGATCATCCATAAACTCTTATGTTGTTTTCAATCTGCAGATATCTAGCAAAATAGGCCTTAGCCTACAAAGCTGCTGGTGGATTCTCGCTTGCTTCCAATGGGTAGTCCTTTTTTTATGCATTGAGTTATAGATGTGTGGTTTGCCTATCTGAATTTTGAAAAAGGTCTTTCTTATTGAATAAGATAAAAAAAGTCAACTGTAAATGTTTTTTTGCAGGCCCGGTTTTCTTTTTTCTACGTGCGATTGACATCTTTCAGTGGGCCCCTATATGATAGGAACACTTGAGATAAGCTCCAGATGGTCAAGATTACATAAGAATGCTAATTTTGCATTGCTGAAGGTGACTCATGTAGTGAGTGGGAATGGTCATGAAAATACAGTTGGCTCACACTAATCATAATTTAATTCATGACTTCAGTTGTCATTAGATGTTGCATTGTCCTCATAACACTTGGAATACATATTTTCATAGAAATGAAAGAATGAAAGAAATTATATCAATGTCTATGAATGTTGAAGAAATTAGATGTTGCATTGTCCTCGTAACATTTGAATATAATTTCTCATAGAAATGAAAGATAGAAAGAAAGAAATTAATGCCTAATAATGTTCAAGAATAGGTCAATGGGACTAGAATGTGAAACTATTAGATTAGTGAAGTACTAGGGTGAAAAAACCCTAGGAACAAATTTTTAAAAAGTAAAGAAAAGAAAAATAGAAGAAATAGACAAGCAGGGTAAATCCAACATGGTAACTCCAAAGCAAC
>VDFB02376269.1:0-11375 GCA_007258455.2 Sequoia sempervirens | reverse complement strand
TAACATCTAGAGATGAAAGTTCATGATATGCTTGATTGATTATTTGAAGTAAATATTGTTTTCAAGATGTTGACTAACATGAATGCTTTTGTGACCCATTGTGCTAACTTTGCCCTTGCTTGCAGAATATATGGAACCGGGTGTAGGACCTTCAGGGGCATCTGCTGAAAAGGACAAGGGTAAAAAGTCAGGAAGGACCCCTCGAGGGAAGGAAGACAAAGACCAGATGAAGTACCAATTCTAGGGCGAGCCGCTCCACTCAAAAGTCACCACAGACTGGAAGGAGATCACGAACACCAACATTGGCCAGGTGGATATTGATAAATTTACGCAAAGGGTCAGGGTCAACCCGACAACAAAGAATGCAAGATTGATAAGACAGAGTGGAATAGCTAAGGCTGCTGGATTCCCTCCATCCCTCGTGGCGCCTGAATTGGTCATGGCTTGTCGGGAGGCATATCAGACCGACACAAGAACAATTGTTGATAAAGAGGGGAACATTCTTGCTGACATGTCGCCTGAAGGGATCACAAAGACCTTCCATATTCCCACATTCCAACAGATGGAGGTCCCCACATTAGAAGAATGTCAGGCGGCATGGGATGATAATTCGGGTGGTTGTAAGAAGTCAATAAATCTACATTGGCTTAAGCAAAAACAGGGCAGCGCTGCGAAAGTTCCTCATGAACTCTTCCACAGTGATTTCCACGAGGATTACCACGACCTGGTAACCATGTTGAACAGGGTTATGGGCCTTCCTGCGGCCGCCTACTTTCAGGAATGGATGGCGTACTTCATTGAGTAGATCCTGCGTGGAAATGAGGACGTCACAACAAAGGTTTTGTTCTACTGAGAAGGAATCATAAGCAACTGCTTCCATGAGCAGTTTGTCAACGTAAAAAAAAGTTCCAAATTTTATATGACTTCCTACCTTGTCTATTCCTTGGCGGATCAAAGACAGTACAACGGGTTATTTATGGCACCCGATCAGGGGCAGAAGCGAGGACTCAAAGCCTTTGATAAATATCTGCAGCTCCAGTACCAGAATTTCAAAAGGGACTACTGCAGAGTAAACGACGCCTTCATTGGCCATGTTATCAGATTGATTGTCGGAGACTTCGAGAGGAGGATCTCCCATAGTGCCAGAGTGTTTTTGAAGCAGTATGCCTTTCTCTACATCCAATATCCAAAGTTCACGTACATCCATGCCCAGGGCTTTACTGAAAGGCCGAATAGATTGCCTCGATATCCCAATGATCGAATCATCCTCTTGGAGCTCTCTCGGCAACTCCAGCACCTGCAGGCAATCTTCAGCAGCAAGCACATAGCGGGGATCTCCTATCCTATGACCCTTGGCCAGGGCATGTACCGATTACAAACTTTCCAGTGTGCTAGTAACTCTGAGAAGGAACTGAAGGATTACCATTTCTACCTACACACTGCTCGCCCATGGATGAACCCGCATGGCCACATAAGGAAAGCGCTGGGGCCGACATATGCCCATCTTCACCACATTGAGGATTTCTGGGCCGACTACCAGGATGATAAAGAAGTGCACACAAGGCACTACATGCGATTGACTGTACAGTTCCTAAGAAGGGTGCAGCCATTCCCCATACCGGACCAAGTCGAGGAGGACGAGTCCACCATAATGCATCCTAGGTACCCTGCAGTCGCCAATCTACCAATACCATCAATTGATTGGGATGAACAGGAGGTCGATGACCTGAACACCATAACCCAGCCAATCTTAACTCGTACCAAAGAGTGGATCGATGGGAAGGTGGCTCATTTAAAGTGACAGGGAGTAATCTTGACTTATGAAGGGATCAAAAGCGAGCCGAGTGCCACAGAAGATGTTGCTGCCACCACTTCAACTGGCGGGACCTCCAAGTCTCCTCCAGTCACCAAGTCCAAGAAAAGAAAAGGAACAGAAACCAAGCAGTCCCCAGACCCCAAGGCCTATACAAAGAAAGAAACGGGAAGTTCACCTCCCAAAAGGCTCAAACAGGCAGGGAGTATTGCAGAACAACCTTCGACCCAAGATAAAGTAGCAGAGGGTACGGATCAATTGCAGCCTCCCTTAGCTCTCTTCGCCCCTCCTGTTGCACCACCCACCTCCCTGGCCATGGTCGCTGCATCCCCGCCGGTAGTGGACATTTTTTTCCATCTTGCCCCTTCGCCTCCGGCCGAGTCTATGATAGTTATTGACTCTTCTTCCGCCATGACTTCTCCCCCTTCCTCTGCTACCATGTCACCAATCACATCGATCCCTCTGGCAACAATAACCGCACCTGTTCCCACTGCCACTATGCCCGAGGCTCTTTCAAGTCACATGCAGAACCTTCCCCCGAGCTCTCTCAGATCTTAATGGATCCAACTCTCCAAGCAGCACTTGCGCAAGTCCTTGCAACTGCTCAACCTTCACAACCACCGACAGAGCCACTAACTATGGAGGCCACAATGCTAATCTCAAAGGAGTTGGAGGAACAAGAATGGGAAGCCTCGAAGCCTGTTGAGGAGGAGGCTGATGAGTACCATGAGCACCCAAAGTACGAACACCGAACCATTGACAGGGTGGTTTATGAGGAGGAGGATACGGGCTCTTCCGAGAGTGGCGATGAGGAAGATGGCTCGGGTGCTAAGGAAATCATTCAAACCTTTGATGACGACCTTGAGGAGGAAATGGCACAACAGTTGAAGGACATTGGGGTAGAGGCAGAAGGGTCACCCCATGATGAAGAAGGGCAGCCACCAGAAGAACAGCAGCAAAATGATCTAACTGAGGTTGAAACCCATGTTGTCGAAAGCCCCGAGGCTGAGGGTACTGAGGAAAAGAAAGAAGAAGAAACAGCAAGAGAAGAAAGTCCCATCCAGCAACCATCCCCCGAGTTGCCTATCAAATGTCTCGTGTTCGTCCATGACTCCGATGAAGAGAAGGATGCTGCCAAAGAGAAAGGAGAATCCCCAAAAGAAAAGGGAGCAGAAATCTTGGCATTGACTGAGAAGGGCGAAGGTGACCGCGATTCACCCAAAGGGAAATCTGTTGTGCCCGAGTGGTTAGAGAAGCAGCTTGAAAGAAAAACCCTACGTGGCGGGACCCAAGAGTAGGGTTAGAGAGCCATCTTGGCGAGCCCAAAGCGATGAAGAAGGAGAGAAGAAGCCCGAAGATGCGATCGAGTGGCTGTGGATGCTTAGGCTCGGCGGCACAAATTACAGCGCCCGCGATTAGCCAAGGTGCTTCATAACATCTACCATTGACTTAGGAACGCCGCGAGAGAGCAAAAATTTGAGCACCTTGATGGGTGGCTCACGGTGGTGCATCGATAAAGCGGATAAAATCTCCGGGGATGAGCTCGAAGCGCGGAGTTGCAACGATAACGATTACATCGCGAAGCGTGGTCTTCCGGTAGGCGACACGCACCACCATCCGCAGTCGCACCTCGGCTACTTTCCAAAGAAGCGGTCGACAAAATGGAAAGAAGAAAGAACTTGGAAGACCACAAAAGGGCCGGTTCAGCGAGTCTCCTCCGTGGAAACATAGGAATTAACCGGTGTGAGCGGCTAACAAGTTCTCGGACCCTGTCACGGTCTGGAGAGCACAAAGAGCTACTGCCTTTGATTTCCTGCTGACCTCTGTCCCACCCCTTCCAAGTCAAGGCTATCTTCAATTGCTGAAGCCCGTGGGAGAAAACCATACATTTAGAAGATCAGCGGCTAATGGATGTAGGCGAGACTTTGACAACTAGAAAGAGAGGTTGGAGCAAATCATGAGCAAGGTGGATCCAGACATTGAATGGATCAAATAAATCTAGGCAGAATGTGCTTGATACCTTAAGATGATGATGGACTATGATATGCTTGCTTTAATACATGTAAGACATCAAATTTGGACATGAATTTATTCAAATTTATCTGCTTTTAGATCTAAACATCCTCTTATCAAGGTTAATTAAGTAATATTACTATTATTTAATTAATAATAACTAGTCTGCTAAATCCTAGGTATTTAATTAATAATTAAATACCTTACCCTCATTAATCCCCTTTTCATCAAATGAATTAAATAAATATTACATTTATTTAATTCCTCACATGTCATTTTCATCTAATCCTAATCCATCTCCTAATCTCTTCATTAAGGATATTGTGCATGCGAGATCCTTGATTAGGATGTGTCACATCCTCAACTTTTTACCAGAAGTTGGCTTTTAATCCTAATTGGCCCCCTATTATCCTCTAATTCTTACGATTAATTAAGCCTAATCATTCTCAAGAAATTTTTAATTCCTTTTATTCTTCCTAGATTCCCTCATGTGAATTTTTAATTCATTCCATCCTCCAAGGCTTCTAGAACCTTGGACTTGTCTAATCTCACATGTGACCCAGTCCACCTTTGGAGCCCATCTTTTATCTCTTTTAGACTTTCTAAAATGTGAATTTTTAATTCACACTTATTTCCCCAACCACCTTTCCTTTTCCCATATAGATTTTTTGAGGAATTCCAAATTCCTCCAGTATCTCTTCATCCCAGCAGGGACAAGGAATCCTTTTTGTGTGAAATCTCCTCACTCCCCAAGGTGCATGTCTTTTTTCCACCTCATGTACCTTCTTGACACCTCATTTACACCTCATATCCTCTTGTCCACTTCACCCTCCACATGTCAAGATGTGAGGGCTTGTGGGTCTCAACCCACCTTAGCCCTTCATCTTGGTCTTGTTGGAGCAATCTTGACCGTTGAATTCTCCTATAAATACCCCCTCCTCAAAGGGCATTTTCAACACTTTGAATTTTCATAACTACATGCTACTAATTTACATCCTCAATCATTTGCTATCATTTAGCCATCTCTCTTGATTATATTGCACATTCAATCTTGCATTTAGTCATTCAAGCAATCATCTAAGGAGCACACAAATCATTTCAATCAAGGGCCAATCAAGGAGAAATCAATAGCAAGGAAGGTGAAACTGTTTGCATTTCATTTTATTCATTTTTCTTTTCGTTATATCACTCTTTTGGCTAATCTTGAGGTGTCCTTGGTATTTTGTCATTCACATTTCTTAGTTATTTTGCACATTTAGAGTAGAATAGATTCCAAGGTATACATTTCTGGCACGCCTGGTGGGACCCACAAACGGGTCTTGCATTTAACTTCCCTTTTGGATTAAGTATTTTGCAGGAAAAACTCACAGAAAGGCGGCAGCGCCCTCTGCCTTACCGCAAAAAGGCGGCAGCACCCCGTGTTTGAATGTTTATTTTCCTCTAACGTGTTTGTTGTCATTAGGGACATATTTAGAGGGCTTTGCTAACACTTTTCTTGCAGTGGGAGGGGCACAACTTTCTTTTTTTCTTAAAAATCTGACAAATTTTACCGCAGAAAGGCGATAGCGCCCTCTTGGCCACTACAAAAAGGCGGTAGCGCCCCATATCTGAAAGTTTTATTCCTTCTAACACATTTGTTGTGATTAGGGACATATTTAGAGGGCTTTGCTAACACTTTTCTTGTAGTGGGAGGGGCACAACTTTCCTTTTTTCTTAAAAATATGACAAAGTTTACCGCAGAAAGGCGGCAGCGCCCTCTTGGCCACTACAAAAAGGCGGTAGCACCCCACATCTGAAAGTTTTATTCCTTCTAACACATTTGATGTGATTAGGGATATATTTAAAAGGTTTTTCTAACACTTTTCTTGCAGTGGGAGGGGCACAACTTTCCTTTTTTCTTAAAAATCTGACAAAGTTTACCACAGAAAGACGGCAGCGCCCTCTTGGCCACTACAAAAAGGCGGTAGCGCCCCACATCTGAAAGTTTTATTCCTTCTAACACATTTGTTGTGATTAGGGACATATTTAAAGGGATTTGCTAACACTTTTCTTACAGTGGGAGGGGCACAACTTTCCTTTTTTCTTAAAAATCTGACAAAGTTTACCACAGAAAGGCAACAGCACCCTTTTGGCCACTACAAAAAGGTGGTAGCGCCCCACATCTGAAAGTTTTATTCCTTCTAACACATTTGTTGTGATTAGGGATATATTTAGAAGGTTTTTCTAACACTTTTCTTGCAGTGGGAGGGGCACAACTTTCATTTTTTTCTTAAAAATCTGACAAAGTTTACCGCAGAAAGGCGGCAGCGCCCTCTGCCTTACCGCAGAATGGCGGCAGCGCCCTGATTTCACTGTAGAAAGGCGGCAGCGCCCCGAAACAGCACAGTTTGGAAGGTAAAACAGTCATTTTAGCTTCGTTTTTGCTTCTGTTTTTTGTTATTTTCAAGTAGTAACCCACTAACGTTGTTTTGGCAAGGATATTAGTGTTTTTTGCTAACGTTTTGCAGCATATTGTGGCGTAATTTGACCAAGGGCGAAAAAGAAGACAACTAACATTTGTTTGCAGGGTCATCTACTTGATCAGATTTTCAAAAATTATCTTTGTTGTTTTCGAACATAGTCTAATTAAGGGGATTAAACTTCATTGCTTGTTGTGATTGCTTGTTCTTGTATCACCCAAGGGGGCATTAATTCGTTTTCGCTTTCCCTTTGGACTTCGTGTGAGCCTGGGGAGTAGTTGAAAACGGTTAGTGTCTTCTTTTTAGTGGGACCTGCTTGGGGATTTCATCACCCCAAGGGACGATTCCAACCACACATACCGGCGGGGTATATAAAGGGGGGAGAACAAAAGTTGTACCCCAATCCAGTTGCGTCGTAATTGGCGGAGCGTCGAAGCTAGGGTGATACCTAGATAGACGTGAAGAGTTGGTCCGAGCCTTTTAATTATCTACATTTAGGTTCCCGACTCACGCTTGTGACGGACTGGTGTTCATGGTTGTGTCTCACATACCGAGAGTATATCGAGGACTCCCTAGAAGCCTTGTGCATCCTAGATTAAGACTTTGTCTTGCCATACCCGTAATATTAATCATAGGATTGTGCTTGCTTGAGGTGTTCTCTTGTAAAAAATCTGTTAAATTTTTGATACTTTGGACTTATTTTATCATTTTGCATCCTTGCCATAGCCATTCCCATCAAAACCAAACACTGCCTTACTGCAGAAAGGCGGCAGCACCCCTGATTTACCGCAAAAAGGTGGCAGCGCCCCTGATTTACCGCAGAAAGGCGGCAACGCCCCTAATTTCACTGCAGAAAGGCGGCAACGCCCCTGATTTACTGCAGAAAGCTGGCTACGCCCCTGATTTTGCTGTCAACGCCCTGATCTTTGCTGTAGAGGGGCGGATTTGCCTTTCTGAGCACCCGAAATCGTCCCATTTAGATTCGTTTAGCCTCTAAATCACCATTTAATCATTCCCAACCATTACCTCACCATCCTAAGCTTCCATTTTGTCAATCTAAGCCTCCCGAAACATCTATTTGATCCGTTTAAACCTCCATCTCATCATTCCAAATCTTTGTTTAACCATTCTAAATCCTCACTCATTTTCCACAATCATCTTCAATCTGCCCGTTCATTCTAATTTCCTCATATTTCATTCAAAAGTCCATACCCTCACCTAGTGAACGTCATAATTTTTACCATTTACATCACCAAACACCACTCATAATCAGCGCAGAAAGGCGGCAGCGCCCCACTTTTACGCAGCGCCCCGCTTTTTACGTAGCGCCCCGCTTTTTACGCAACGCCCCGCTTTTCTGCCCATTGCTTTTTCCTGCGGCCCGGCACTACGTGGCGCCCAATCTTCGTTAGCCCTCTATTTTTTACCCATGAAGCTAATCAACGCTAACTTCCGAGTTTGTCGTTTAAATCGTACATCGAGATCAACTACCGTTCAAAGTAAAGTTGCTTTAGTTTTCAAGCTCTATCGATTGGTACCTTCCATTTTCTCCTATCAAGAATTTGACCATCCCAAGGGGGCCACGCGCCACATCACAGGGTGGTCACGCCCCTAACTTCCTAGGACTGTCATTTACAAACCGTACGTCGAATCAACTTCATTCAAAAACCAAAGTTGCTTAGTTTTTCAAGCTCTATCTAGTGGTACCTTCCATTTTCTTCTATCAATAATTTGACCATCCTGGGGCGGCCATGCCCTGCATTGCAGGGTGGACACGCCCCTAACTTCCCGGGGCTGTCATTTACAAACCGTACGTCGAATCAACTTCGTTTAAAAATAAAAATTGCTCAATTTTTTGAGTTTTATCTAGTGGTACCTTTTGTTTCTTCCTATCTAATCAAACCAATCCATTCCTCCAATCATCTAATCAATCTAAGCACACCAATCCGATCAAGTTCATCCAATCACAATTATCCAATCAACATCATCTAATCATTTAATCCTATCCAATCAAACTGATCTAGCACTTGAATCAAATTCATCAAATCATCTACCCAATCTAATCATTCGTCTACCAAATCCCATCAAAATCAAAAGTAATCCCATCCAATCATCTTAATCTGAGCTTTTGTCCAATCCTGATTTGAGCTTGACCAAAATCTTGATTTGAGCTTTAATCTGTTCCCATCCAAAATCTTTTATCTGTCCTCTTTATCCTTTCACCATCATGAATCCTCATCCTCCATCAATAGTAGTCAAGGGAAACCCTAACTATGTGGACGATGATAACGAAAGTCTTGTCGATCAAAAAGAATATGACATAGATCCCCTTGATGCTATCGTCACTAGTAAGCTTTCTCCACCCACTTTCCATAATCCAATCACCCCTTCCAGTTATCCCGTTATGTCTTCATCCATGCCTAATCATGCTCCTTATGCCACCTTTGACAATGGATATCCAGTATCTTCTTCATCCCCATATTTGTCATGTCCATCTACATCATCCTCTTATTTAACATCCACATCCTCTTATCCTCATCTTCCATCACAATATTCCTGTTACAATTCCCCATCCATTTCCCCCTATCGTAATCCTCTTTTCCAATCTTCCCATACTAATCCTACATCTGCACCCTTTTACCTTAATCCTACATCCATGTCTCCTCATCCTAATCCATCATCCCAATACCTTTATTATAATCCATCCCCCACATCCTCTTGTCCCACTACACCACCTATATCCTCTTGTCCTAATCTACAATCCATGTCCCCCTATCTTAATTCACCACTCCAATATCCTTACCTTAACCCTCCATCCAATCCTAGTCCTCCATCTACTCCTAACCCTCCACCCAATGCCATTCATCCATCTACTCCTAGTCCTCCATCCAATCCTAATCCCCCATCTACTCATAGTCCTACATTCAATCCCATTCCTCCATCTAGCCCTAGTCCACCAATCCATAATCCCTCATCCATTTCTACCACCCTAGCCAAGCCAACCATATGCAAGTCTCTCATTTCAGAAGTTCTCCAAGGACTCATTACAAAGAAGCCATCCCCAACTCCACATCTTGAAGTCATGGAACCATGCCATCTAGATCTATCATCCACGGTCACTAGTGATGAGATCCTTCTCCATACCACACCTATTATTGATGTTACCACCCCTAGTACTGCTCAAACCATCGAAACCATTGAACCCATAAATCCATTGAACCCCATCTCCTGCTCCAAGAACCACCGAGATCCATCGAACTTACCCAATTCCAATCCACTCCCTCTACTCCTAGATCCACCCGAATCCAATCCACTCCTCCCACTCCTACTAGCACCAAAGCCCATTCCAATGAACCTCATGAATCTTCTAGCCCTCCATCTTCCCCACTTGAAGAGTCCCAACCAGACTCCATTACCATGCCTTCCGCACATGATGAGTCACGCCAAGAGTCTAATCCAAAGCATGCCAGCATATCCCCTTCTCCAAATCAAGATCCTACCATCCCATCTAGTCCACCTCAAGATCATAGTCCCCCGTCCATTCCATCCCGCAGTCCCTTGTCATTTTAAGCCCATTACTCCATCTCATCATGAGCCTGCAAATCCGGATCCTATCATGGCCCTCTCCCTCTCCTAATAATGTTGCTATCCATCATCTCCTTCTCATGATCCCCATCATCACCTAAAATGCTATCCCCACACAGCTTGCATATCCTTGGTCCTCTCACATTCCTCCATGGTGGGCTCCTCGCAAAAGAAAAACAAAGCATAAACACCAACACTCCTCCCCCACCTAATAATGGACTCACATCATTCTTCCAGAATAACAAAAATCCTGTCCTAGATTGAATGCTCAAGAGAATGAACTATCAAGGAAAAGGTTTAGGCCTTCATGAGCAAGGTATTATAGAGCCCATCCAAGCTAAAGAACATTTGTATCCGCAAGGTCTTGGATGTACTACTCACGACTCGCAATCCAAAAATGTTGGTACAACCTCTAGACGTCCTCAACAAGCCTCTTCCAAAATAAATATAGGCTCTTTCCATCGCTCCAAATCATATGTGGCCATCCCTCCTCCTCTATAGTATCACCTCAAAACAACTGTCCATCTTCCCCCTTCCTCTGCTCCATCCATTTTGGGGCCTTACATCCCTCCATCCACCATCTCCAATCCTCCATCTACCATGCCCTTGTTTCCTCCAGGTCCTATGTCTATTTTGGGCCCCTATATCCCAAAATCACTTCCTCCATCTCGTCCTATCCATCCTTTCATCTATTCATCACCTATCCATTTCATCCATCATAAACATCCTAATCAGGATCAACAAAGACACATACCTACACATTCTCCATCTACACGTAATCCTCGTAATCTTCGTAATCCTACCTCCATCACTCCACATCATCCATCTTCTCACACCCATCCCATTGCTAGTACGAGCACTTTGGATGCCAGAGGAAAAATGCATAAATCCAAACATCCACATGAATCTAAGGCTCCTCATGTCCCCTCCAAAAGACATGGTGAAGAGAACAAAAATCTAAATCTAAATCAAATCCATAGGCCACAAAGACCCACCAAAGCAAAGATCAAAACCATGTGGATCCCAAAGAAAAGATACCATCACATGAAAAAATCAGAACATCAAAGTCGCTAATCCAAAGCTAATCATAAAACTTTCTATCTCCTAAGTCTGTTTTGGGTCCCTATGTCCCTGAAACCACCACCTTACCCCCATTATCCCTGTATTATTCTCCATCCCTTAATCCTCTTATCTTTTCACCACATATGCCAATGTTGGTCCTAAACACATCTCCCCATCACATATCCACCCCATCATTCCATCCATACCCTTTGCAGCATCCCATCCATTATCCCATGAATCTCCCATCTCAAATCCCCCTAATTCATCCTCTTACATAATCCATTTATCCTCATAAGGTTGTACCAACATCCAATAGTCAGTTCGAACATGGGCTCTTACTACCTTGTATAGAACTTGATGCTTGAGTCCTTCATCCATATTCTTATCATGTATCTTCTAGATTCCCTTATCCACATCCCTATCCTTATCCATTTTTCTTCCCC
>VDFB02376267.1:0-13059 GCA_007258455.2 Sequoia sempervirens | reverse complement strand
AAAGTTGGAAAACTCGGACTCGACGCAGACTCGGCAACCCAAAATAGGACTTGGACTTGGGACTTGGGAAAAAACTCGGCTAGGACTTCGCCAAAAAAAAAAACCCATAGTTTTTTTTAAAAAAAGAAGAAAATTAATGCATTTAGAGAACATAAGAGCCTAATTTGATTATCAATTTGTTGTAATTCAAAGATTACATGTCATATGATCATCAAACACTCAATAATTGAAATTTCATCATTCATACTCATAGTTTCAAACTTTCAAAATGTATAACAGCATCATAAGTTTATAAATGTTTACATATAATCATATGTCAAAATGAGAAAAACATTAACAACCAAATATAATCTATATCTTCCTCTTTCCCCTCCTAATGGAAGTCAATTTTGCAGGCCTAGAACTAGTAGGTGCTACAATATCCAAATGAGGAGATTGAGGAGTGGTTTCTTTATCTTCAAAAGTGTCTTCGTCCTCCGCCATTGCTTCCAATCCTGCTGCTTCTCTCTCCATTTCAGCAAGATCCTCATCAATAAGGAAGACATCAACATCATCATTTTGTTCATCAATAGTCCATTCACCATATGGATCAATATCATCCAAGTCGATGGACTCATGTGAAACACCCTCCACCTTTTGAGTTCAAAGGCGAAGGTTGTACTGAACAAAAACTAAATCATTTAGGCGTTGCTTTGTCAACCTGTTTATCTTATTTGTGTGAATGTTCTCAAATAAACTCCAATTACGTTCACACCCAGAAGCACTACATGGCTGCGACAAGACACGGATGGCTAGCTTTTGAAGATTTGGCGTGCTAGCACCATAGTTCTCCCACTATAAATCTACAAAAACACATTTAAAAAATATAAGTATTAAGAATAAAGTAAAAAATGTAAGAATCAAGTTTCTAATTTCATCTTGTAGTATACTATTGAACAATTTTTTTTACCTGTTGTTGTTTTCCTCTCCTTTCAATTACTTGTTGTGAGGAAAAGAGTCTCCCCTTTGCAACCTTGTAGACCTTGAGTAGATAAAAATAAAATAAAATCAAATATAGAAAATTCATAGATAGTCAACAATGAACATTGCAAATTCATAAATAAGATGTAACAAATCTCACCTCCAACTCAAGCACCTTGTCTCTCATCTCATGATCAGGCACCATCTTATCGATGCATGTGACAAGACCTGCCATGACCTCCTCAGCAGCCTTGAATGTGTTAGAGAAATAGAACTTTGGGTTCAAGAAGTAGGCAAAGGCATGTATCGGCTAGAGGAGTTGGTTTGTCCATCTCCGATCAATGATGCGCCAAATGATTTCATATTTTCTTTTGTTGCTGCCATAGTAACGTGAAATGGCCTCTTTGGCCCTATCCATGGCCTCAGATGAAACCCATTGGCATGCCTTCTCCATCCACCATACAAAGAACCCTCACCAAAGGTTTTGTCACCTAAAAAAATGAAAACAAATGTTAAATTATTACAAAATTAACCCCTCAAAAAAAAAAAAACAGCAAATAGATTATCATGTATAAAGTTTATTTTTGTGTTTGTTACTTACCCCAATCAACTCTCCATTTTTGATGAATGTGTCATCAAAAACTATGCATACAATCCACTCCCCTTTAGGCTATTTGGAAAATGGGGACTCTAACAAAGCATCAGACACAAACATTTGCTTGAGATGAGCAATGGCACCAATAATGCTTTGCAATGTGAAGTGGCTAGCAAATCATGTCACTCCTGGTCGCACAAGGTCCTTGCCATCTGTGAATTTTCTCATCAAGGAAAGCACCCAAGTATGGTTGTAGATAAATTTGGTAACATTTTTGGCATCTTCAACCACGCTTTTGACCCATCCAATCTTCCCAATGTCCTCTAGCAACAAGTCCAAGCAATGTGCATCACAAGGAGACCATGCAATTGTGGGCTGCCTCTCCATAAGTAGTCTACCTACAGCTACATATGCAGTTGTGTTGTGTGTGATAATTTGGACAACATTACCAACACCAACCTCCTAGATCACCCCATCTAATAAATTACATAAAGTCTCAACATTTTTGACTTCATTCGAGGCATCTATTGACTTTAGGAAGACCAATCCACTATTATAGGCCACTAAAAAGTTTAGGAGAGTCCTATTCTGTCCATTTGTCCACCCATCAGATAAAATGTTGCAGCCTTTTCTTCGCCAAAATTTATTTTGCTCAACAACCACAAGCCATGTATTCCTTACGGCTTCCCCTAGCAATGGCCTATTCAAATCTTTAGTTGTTGGGGTCTTAAACCCCTTACCTACAACTATAAGCGAATTCACCCAACCTTCCGAATATGGGCTACTTGCCACATTGAAAGGTAAATTATTGTAGTACCAAAAATTTGTTGCTGCAATCCTAGCTTCATGATGTTTTTCTTTATTTCAACCGATGCCTTCAAGTGAAGGTTATGCTCCTAGAACATTGCGTGGAATAAAGGAATTTGGTCCTGATGAAGGACCCTGGCCAGCACTAGCAGTAGAGAAAGAATCCTCAGGACTCTCACTAAAAGATGAATGTGACTGACAGATGCTTGGACTTGGGGTACCATGGGGCCTAGATGGTGTAGAAGTGGATACATTTCCACTCATCACTACTGCTAGTGCATCCTTTGTTTTTTGTTTTTCATCTTTTTTCATCTCATACTCAGCAAGAAGGGCCTTCATCTCTCTAACCACCTCAGGAGTCGAGTTAGGGCATATATCCATATTTTTCCCAAGTATTCTTACAAGGTGGTATTTTAATTTGTTGATTCCTCCTATCATCCATTTATTGCATTCAGTACATGTCACCTCACCCTTTTTATTTCCTAGTATCCCATACTTCCATGCAGGGTCTTTTCTAGTTCCCCTTGGGTTTGAAAATGACATTGTTGTTTCAACATGAAAAAAAAAATCAGCAAGGGTTTGGTAAAAAATCAGCAAATAAATGAGATTCAAACATTTGCAAAAAAATAGAATTCAAAAACAAGCTAGAAATACTAAGAATTAGGCTATTAAGGGAAATAGAAAATAAATTGGCAACATTTCCCCTTATTTTTCTTGATTTTTCTGATTTTCAATTGAAGAAAACAAAAAAAAGAGAAGTTAAATCACTTACTTGGCTCTATTTTGATCTCCTTAGCTCGTCTTTTGTGCTTCTTCCAACCTTACTTCAAGTTGTAGACCTGTTTTTGGAAAATTAGAGGAGTGAAATGAAAAAAAAATTTCCAAAAAAGAGGTTTTAAAACCTCATTTGGACGCCACAGTCACCAGTGCAAGTCTCTACGCGGGACTCGGGAGTCCTATCTCAGGAATCGCTTGAACAGACTCGGGAGTCCTGTCTCAGGACTTAGTGATACTCAGCTCATGAGTTGACTCGGCCAGCCTTTGGACTCGCTAGTCCGGTGAGTCCGCGGCGAGTCTTGCCGAGTTTTCCATCTTTGGTTTAGCCCATCAACTATGGATTATTGATTTTTTTTTGTTTATGTTTATATCACTAATTGCATTGCATTGCACAATGTGCACAATGCATATTGCATAGTGTATAAATAATAACTAGGTACTAATAGTTTTCAAATTTTCAATTGCAATCTATACTTTGTAAAAAATCAACCTATAAACTAAGTACAAACTTCCAAAAACTGAGATGTAGTCAATGGCTCTTGTTGCTATGAAGAGAGATACACTCTTGATGATGAAGTTCCTAAGTCATACCCTCTCCTGAGTCATTCAACCACATCAATATCAATGTTGGCCTTCATAAGGATATCAAAATAATTAAGATCAAGAAGGACATTATCATTTACAATCCACTCAAAATTTGGATCAATCTCATTGAGATCAACCAACTAGTCTTCCTCTATAGTACATTTTTTTTTCATATAAAAATTAGATTTGACAATTGAAAGTGAAATAAAATGAATGATTACAATTTATAATTACAAGTATTTTAGAACTCTAACTTTGTAATGTCCCCAATTTAGCCCTACGCTCTTCATTTGGATTTAGCCTATTTTCGGAAACTCGTAGGTTAAGCCGAATTGGAAATTAAGGTTTCCGCTTTTAGATGCATTTTTGATGGGTTGCATGTGTGAGTTTTTGACGCATGTCTAGTGAAGCTTTATGGGTTTTTGGAGAGCTTCAGGATGGGGTAACATACATGTTAAGATAATGACATGCAATTTTGGCAAGTACCTTGCATGCAGGAAAGGTTTATGGGTTTTTCTGGGTTTTCAGAGACCTCCAGGGTGGTGTGACATGCATTTGAATCTGACAACATTTCCAGGAACTTACTATTTATGGTAAGTCATGATGGTTGCCCAGTTTGTGCTCAGAAGATATTTGGAAACACTTACTATTTATAGTAAGTCATGATACTGCTTAGTGTTCAGTTGAAGTTTTGTAAACTTCCTATTTATAGCAAATTGCTATTTTTGGTAAGTCTATTTATAGTAGTATCATTCTAGTAGCAATTCAATCATCTGCAATTTAGTGTGGTTGATTAGTTTGGCTTTCTATTGAGTTTGAAGTCAACTTACTATTTTTGGCATTTGCTATTTTTAGTAAGTCTATTTTTGGAAGTGGCTTCATCAGCATGTTCAACTCTAGTCATAATAGTATTTTGGCAATCTATTAGTATCAGTTTTGGCATTGGTCTTGGTTTCCTCCTTAAACTGAGTTCCATACTTAGTCAATTTTTTATGATTTGCAATTGTACCCCATGCCTAGTCGTTGAACTTCAAGTTGTTTTAAAATGGGGACATGAAGGGGGGGTTGACTATTTGAGCATTAAATGTTTATTTTAAATGTTTTATTGATGCAACTTAAAGGTGGATGCCTAGAGGATGATAATTAATGATTTATTAATTCAAATAAAGTGAATGTTGAGAGGTGGCGTCCCTTGGAGGAATTTGAACAGTTTTTTGATGGGAGTCACAGATTGTTTCATTCACCATTCGAGCTTATTTATTGATGCCTTGCTCATTGTTTCTCATGCTGGAATTTGATAGTAAAGTTATGCTGCTGGACTGAATCAGAACCTGGCTAAGGGGAAGCTTAGCAAACCAATCCATCCTTCAAGCCTAAAACTATGGCTACTTAAGTGGTTATTTGAGACTATGCTTCACACAGAGGTGTTGATTGAGCTTTAATTCTAATGTTGTTGGATAGGTTGTTATTGTATAGCTTGTTATTTAGCTACTGGTTTTACATGGCTGAAGCGAAAATTCACTGATAGCTTCGTCATGGAATTTATTCTTGTTCTAGGTATTTGCTCATGTTGTCTGACTATGAGGGGTGCCTAGTTCTGAGAAGTTTCAAATTTTAATTTGGACTGTGGATTTTTTGAGAAGAGGTCGACCTTTCCCAATGCCGTACTTCCTAGCAAGTGCATTGGAAATTGTTCCTTCTATTTCTTCCTGTTTCTGGCTCATTTTTTCTAGTGTAGTTGGGACACCTAGCTCCTAGCTGTCATTTGGCTATGGTTTGGGAGCATTCCATGCTATTTCGGAGAAGCTACGTCCATTACAGTGAGTTTTGTTATTGCTAGTCTGGTTTTTTGTTCATGTTGTTTCTAATCAGACTTGTTGAATTATGATAACTTGCTGATTGAGCTCATATTTCATATCAATTTTGTATTGTACAAGTTAGAGGATTATAACTCTAACCATTGGTTGATTTTGAAAGCTTATCTTTGAGTTTTGCAGAATACAATTATTGTAAATCTAGTTAGTAGTACTAACAGCTGTTATTTTATTATTGCTGCAAATTTATGTTTGTATACACTCCCACGAAGAAGTGGTTGAGTTTAAAATAATTATCTCTTTCAATGTTGTTTATTTCCCCCCACGAAATAAGTGGTAGAGTGGAAAAGTTATTCCCCCCGTTGAATAAGTGGTAGTGCAGAGTCACATGGTTGGTTATACGCCTATTGTAATTACTTCATTCATGGCCGGCCAGCCGCCTACAATTGGTTTTGTAATTCATTTCAGTTGTTATTGATCCCCAGAACCATATGCTATCACCTCACCCACTTTGGGATCTTGGTGAGCATTCTTGGTGAGGGTTGTTTATAAGCTCGTTTGATTTGGGAGCTAATGCTAATCAATGGTTTGGTGCTGGTTTTATTGTGTTAAAACTGAAAAAAATTAAGGGGGAATACTACAGTGGTATCAGAGCCTGTTATCCTGCCATCCTGTGTGTTCAGTGCTTCAGAGACAAATGAGTGACAGAGAATTCCAATGCTACACCAGAGGTAACAGAGTTCAGTTTCAATTTCCTGAGATTGATACCTTTTCAGAGGTTTTGAGAAACCAAGAAACTCTGTTTGCTCCAGCAGTAGTTCTTGTGAAGAAGATAATACCTTGTGCATGTGTGTTGAGTACTGTGTGTTAAATCAAAAGCAGATATTAAACCTGTGGGCAGATTTGAGTTCAATTTAGAAGTTGACAGTTAGTCATGGCTTCTAATGAAGAGTTGAGTTTGGCAAGATCACTTTATACAGCAGGGAAAAGGCTTAATGAAGAATGCAAATCACTGGAAGAGGAAGCAAGTGTTCTTCATAAGCTAGAACAATTTTTAACTTGGGTGAACCAGTCACCTTCTGAGATGATTAAGAAGGCCTTAATGCCCACAATGATTTCTATGAATCAATCCTAACAAAGAAGTTAACTTTCTCATCACTTCTTGTCTTAATGAAATGATGAGGATCCTGGCACCATTGATGCCTTATGGTGATGATACTATGAAGAAAGTGTTGCATATGATTGTTGAAAGTTTCCAGGATCTTGATGAAACAAGAAGCAGTCTTTACCCAAGAAGAGCTATTATATTCAAGACATTCTCAAAGTTGAAGTCAAGTATATTGTTAATAGATTTGGATGGAATTGAAGAAAACTCAAGAAATTGGCTAAATCTAGTGAAAAATGCACCATCTTGGGAAAAGGTACCCAAGAATCAGAGGCATCAGACTTAGGTTTTGAACTTTGCAACTCCCAAGCACACTTCATTAGAGTTGTTCCATCTCAGCAATGGATCTGTCAACAACACCTCAAGGTCAACTTAGCAACCAGAATCGAGGATCGGTCAGAGGCACTTAACCATGAAAAGGAATGAAAATATCTTCAACTCCTCAACTTGGATGCCTAAAGTCAACATAGATCCAGTTGACTAAAGTTAGGATATTTTTGAAGCCTTTCCATGTCTAAAACATCCCCAAATTGGTGGAAATCAGTGTTGTGAACTCCAGATCAGGCAAAAAGACTCCTCCATCATGTGTTGGCACCCAAACTTAATGCATTCAACATCAATCACTATGTATCAAGCCTAGGCATCATAATTCAACATCTTTCTTTGCAAGTTGAAGCCAAAAACAGTTAGTTTCTCTCCAAGACGTATTTTGAAGATCTAACAGAGGGGTTTTCATTGTTCATATTTTTGAAGATCAGTTGCACAAAGGGACAATTTATTAGAGGTTGCATCTTCAAGCATAATTTTCCAACAGATCCAGAGAGGCAGTTGATAACTTCCAATCTTTTTCTTGTATTTTTCCTCTTTTCTTGTCTTAGACCTTCTCGCATCTTAGACCTTCTCGCATGTCCAAATAAACGGAGGCTATTCATAGGTCTGACCTTCTGGGTATGATCAAAACAGCTTTTTCAACAAAACCCACGTGTTGGATTTTTCCAGAAACAGCAGCCTTGCTGCCCCTATTTTTAGGAGTTTTTTGAAAAAAGTCACAATTTTGAAAATCAAACAAACTAGGTTTGTTCAACATTGAAGCACCTACAATACCCAAGCATCAGATTTTTTCAAAAAAAAAAACTTAGTGGGTGGCTATTTTTAGGGGTTATCAGAAGTTGTTTGAACATATTCGTGTTTACAGTCAAGAGTCAAGTTTTTCAGAATACAGTACTCTCAAGTTGAAATCAAGACCAAAATGGTCCTACTTCATGACTTTCTAAAAACACTCAACTTGGACATGCATCAAGTGAAGCCTGTAGGCAAGTTGGACGCCTTGGAAGGTGTAAATGACATCACCGTTCATTGGATAGCCAAATGTGGAAGGTAGTCATTCCAAACACAGAGCCACCACCGGTTACTACCACATTACCTTCCACATTCCATGTCAACAAGGCTGGATGACGCAACTACAAAGAAGATCGAATATTAAAAGCAAATTGTGAAAGGTAGAAGAAGTCAACGACTGGCTAGAGGAATTGTTGACTAGAGGTGATGAAGTGTCAAACACCTAGTTAGGACGCCCTACCCTCCAAAATAGCATTAAATGACAAACAGGAGTTAACTTGATGCTTCTTTCCAAGTTAACTCACTATCCCATAGATCATGCATGTCTATCTCCACTAATTATGGATGTCTATTTTGATTTCCATAAATTATGGATATCTATCTCCACTAATTGTGGATGTCTATTTTGGAGGCCCCTTTTGTATTTGGAGTTCTCTCTTAATTTAGTTTCAATTAACTGAAGTAGATTTCCAGTTAACTACTAGGTTCCCCCTTTTTAGGAATAAATCTTGTTGATTGATTGGCAAGAACTCATTGTTAACTCAAGTAGAATTTAGGGTTGCCTACTCCTTTGAGTTCTATAAATAAGAGCCTTTGCTCATTATTTTGTAAACCTTTATTTACTACACAAAATTGCCGCTCAATTGAGCCAACAAGCTTGCAAGTCTATATGTGTTCACTCTTGGATGAGAGTTATTTGGTTTTGATAAGCAATTGTGTATGATTTTGTACCTTTGCTGTCCCAAATCTTTGTAATTCGTTGAGAAAGTTTGAAGAAAGAAATCAAAAGGCACATGGAATTTGATCCAAAGTTTCGAGTTCTTTCAACGTCTTGTTCTTATAATCTATTGTTTCAATCTCCCCTTTGGAAAAGTGTCATCACTTCCTTGCGTATTTTGATGTTAATGATTATTGTTTGATGTTGTGTAATGATTTGTATTTCAGCCTACACTTTGGACAGGTGTCGTCACCTCCTCAGGAATCCTGATTTCCAGTTCATCGTCATTTGTTGTTTGTAGTAAGTTGCGTCCCATCCTATACCTCGGATAGGGGTTCCTCCTCCTTGGAAATTCTGAGTTTCAGCTTACCGTAAGAGTGATTACTTGCATAAGACCTTATTCGAGTGTAGATCTAAGAGTTCAGAGCCTCAAACGCATTTTGAGAGACAATTGGCCGAAGTGATCCAACCATCCATTGCCACTCCTATGCCCTCAAGCTCTGTTTACCTTGAGGAGATAGGATAGATTAAAAGTTAGTTTAGTTGTAGTTAAGATCTGCATAAACCAGAGAAAACCTTAGCTACAACGCATTGTGTTTATGCACCCTTGTGTCCTACCCGCTGAGTAAAAAAGATAGGAACATTTAGTTTGTTTTACTTTTACGCAAACATCAGCAAACAAGAGGGAGCTTCCCCTCCATAATTTGAAGAGCAGTCATCACACATTGTGCATAGTGTTGATGTTATAGTAGCTTCGGGCTCATCTTTCCAGCCTTGAGTCAAGACATAAAATTGCATATAGCCTATTGGCTATTTATTTTATTGAGATAATTAAAGTGAAGAGGCGCTTCACTTAGCAACAATATAATTTCTAATTGGGCCGACCTTCCTTGTAATTCATATATTTTATTTTGTAATTATATTTTTGTATTGTGGCCAACCTTGCTCTTGAAGAGGTGCGACCTCTCTCTCACATTGTATTTATACAAGTTCATTTCCATCCATTCATCCATCAAGCAAGTTCAATTCTTCCATTCATTCAAGTGCGAATTTCATCAAGAGCAGATTGTGAATTTCTTCAAGTGCAGATTTTGATATTAAGGAAGAGCAGGCTATTATCTGTTATTGCATCTAGAGTTGGTGCTGGATATTGTCCTTGTGATTGGCCTCATTGTAAAGCGAATTGTTGCCATTATTTATATATATAAGAGAGATCTTTGTTGTTGGGTTTTTCTCCGTCAAGTGGAGGGTTTTCCCAGGGCATATGTTGTGTTATTGTGTCTGATTTTTTAATTAAATTCCGAGTTTTATATCTGATCATAAAACTAACATGGTTTCAGAGTGGGTATAAGAAAGATCGTGATCAGATTTATTCAAGCAGCGCTACCCTCTTCTCTTATTCTCATTCTTGATTGCATCTATCTTATTGTCAAGATGGTGAACAGGCTCAAGATCGAAGATAGACTTGAGGGCACATCAAACTTCACATCTTGGAAGTTTAGAATCATGCTCGCCTTGGAAGAAAATGAGTTAACTGAGTTCGTGGAGGGCGAAGTTCCCGAACCAACCGATGAGAATGAGAAGCCTCAATGGAAGAGAAATGGCACTAAGGCAAAAAAGATGTTGGTTGATTCCATGAAAGATCACATTGTGCCAATTATCTCCAAGTTGAAAACAGCAAGAGATATGTTCAAGACCTTGGAGGAGATGTATGAGATCAACAACACAAGTCGAGCTCTTGCATTAAAGCAACAGCTTCATCACATCAAGATGGCGAAAGGAGATTCTGTCATCACATTCTTCATGAAGATCATTGCGTTGAGAGATCAGCTCTCTACCATTGGGCATATTGTTGATAACAAGGATTTGACTATGTTGGCTCTTAATGGTCTTCCTCCATCTTGGGAGTCATTCATTCAAGGAATCAATGCAAGATCAAAACTTCCTAAGTTTGATCAATTAAGGGTGGATTGTATTCAAGAAGAATCAAGGTTGGCTGCGAGAGGTATTGGTCAAAGCTCTACAAATGAAGATATTCATGTTCTTGCCACTCAATCCTCAAAGAAGAAAGGGAAAGAAGGAAAGAAAGGGTATTTCAAGAGGAATAGAGATAGAGGATTTGCTGGTGCTCCTGCATCGAAGAAGAAGGACCTCTTCTGCGTTCAATGTTTTAGATGTGACAAGTATGGTCACTATGCAAAGGATTGTCCAACCAGGCCTAAGCAATAGGCTTCAATTGCAGATGTGGGTGAGATCTCTCCGCAAAAGGATTCAAGTGGTTTTCTATTCTATTCCGCTTTGTCAAGCAATGTGCCTACCGACATCAACACTTGGTTGATTGATAGTGGTGCCTCTCGCCACATCACTGGATTTAGAGAGCATCTATGCGATTTGGTGGAGAGAGATTCTAGTGTTCAAGTCATTCTTGATGATGATGCAAGTTATTCTATGAAGTATTGGGACCTCCTCTCTTCACTTGGATTCCGACATTTCCTTACAGTTGAGCGATGTTCTATTTGTTCTGGGTATCAAGTAGAACCTTGTCTCTATTTCAGCCTTGGAGGACAAGGGATATCAAGTTGCATTCTCCGAAGGTAAAGTTCTTGCATGGCCAAAGAACTCAAGTATCAAGACTGCTCAGGTGATTGGAGTTCGACATGAGTGTCTCTATAGACTTTGCACTCAACCACTTTAGGCTTTGTTGCATGATTCTTCAAGTTCGTGTGAACTTTGGCATAGAAGACTTGCTCACCTTCACTTTCGAGCACTACCAACCATGGAGAAGATGGTCACGAGCCTTCCTAAATTCAACTAGAAGCATGAAGGCACTTGTCGAGGTTGCGCATTGGGTAAGAATACTAAAGGTTCATTTCATAGTAGTGAAAGTAGATCTAAATGTATTATAGATGTTGTTCATTCTGATTTGTGTGGTCCAATGTTTGTTGCTTCTTTGAGTGGTTTCTTGTATTATGTAATTTTTATTGATGACTACTCTAGAAAGACTTGGATTTATTTCTTAAAGACTAAATAATCTGAGGAAGTACTTGAGAGATTCAAGGAATTTAAAGCTCAGGTAGAAAACTTGTCCAGGAAGAGGATCAAAGTTCTAAGATCTGACAATGGAGGAGAATACATCTCCAAAAGTTTTCGAAACTTTTGTGTTGAGGCAGGAATAAAAAGGGAGTTTTGTGTTCCCTACAATCCACAACAAAACGGTGTTGCAAAAAGGAAGAACAGATCTATTGTGAAGTAGCTAGAGCCATGATTCATGATCAAGATCTGCAAACCTTCTTTTGGGCTGAAGCATCTAGGACAACTGTGTATGTTCAGAATAGAAGCCCTCACCGAATTTTGGAGAACATGACTCCCGAAGAAGCATTCACAGGGGTGAAGCCAGAAGTAAGTCATTTGAGGATCTTTGGTTGTCCAGTGTATGTTCATGTGCCTAAAGAGAAAAGGACAAAGTTGGAACCATCTGGCAAGAAGGGAATATTTGTGGGCTACAGTGAGTCTTCAAAAGCCTACAAAATCTACATTCCAGGTCAAAAATTGATAGAGTTCAGCAAGGATGTTACATTTGAAGAAGATGTTGCATTCAAGAGATCTAAAGGCACTCATATGGAGTTAGACAATGAAGACCAAGAGTCTCTTCAAGATATGGAAGTTGACCATACTCCTTAAATTCAGAGGGAGGCTACTGATCCTAAGGAAGATGATGATCTAGTTGAGCCTTTGGAACCTACTGATGGGCCTACAAACTTTGTGATTGGTCAAAAGAGAACTCTTTGGGCAAGGCAAACAATGCAGGAGGTAGAAAGGTTTACAACCTCGAGAGGAACATTCAGAGAAAGCAAGAGGCCTCACAAATTTTCAAGCTATGTTGCATTGATGAGTCAAATCATTGAGTCTGAACCTTCCAATGTTGAGGAAGCTACTAGTTAGCAAGTGTGGAGAGATGCTATGACTCAAGAGTATCACTCCATCCTCAAGAATGATGTTTGGGACATCGTACCTAGACCTAAAGGCAAATCTGTGGTATCTTCTAAATGGCTCTTCAAGATCAAGCATGCGGCTGATGGGAGCATCAAGAATTACAAGGCTAGGTTCATGGCTAGAGGATTCTCCCAAAAAGAGGGAGTAGACTATGAGGAAACCTTTGCTCTAGTTGCTCATTATACATCCATTAGGACCATCATTACTATTGCAGCATCTAAGGGATGAAAGATACACCAATTGGACATGAAGACAACATTTCTAAATTGTTTAATTGAGGAAGAGGTATATATTGAGTAACCTGATG